>PVIW01003412.1:64286-169052 GCA_004026585.1 Noctilio leporinus | reverse complement strand
CATTGATGTATCTCTCCCTCTCTGCCTCTCTTCCTTCCCCATCTTTCTAAAAATACTTAAATAAAAATCTTTTAAAAAATTAAAAAATAAAAAATAAATAAATAAATTTTTATTTCATTATTTTTAGAAAGAGGGGAAGGGAGAGAGGCAGAGAGGGAGAGAGAGGCATTAATGTATGGTTGTGTTTAACCTGCCTCCAGCCACAGACCTGACTGGAAACCTGGTTTGCCACCTGGTTATGTGCCCTGGCTGGGGAATCGAACCTGCGACCTTTGGGTTCGCAGGCCGGCGCCTTATCCACTGTGCTACCAGCCAGGGCCCAAAGTTTTTTGATCCAATCATCCTCTGATGGGCACTTTGGCTGTTTCCAGCACTTGGCTATTGTAAATAGTGCTGCTATGAACATAGGGGTACATAGGTTCTGAATTGGTGTTTCAGGGTTCTTTGGGTAAAGTCCTAGTAGTGGAATTGCTGGATCAAAAGGCAGTTTCATTTTTAGTTTTTAAAGGAAACTCCATACTGTTTTCCATAGTGGCTGCACCAGCCTACGTTCCCACCAACAGTGTACCAGGGTTCCCTTTTCCCCACATCCTTGCCAACACTTGCCATTTGTTGATTTGTTGATGATTGCCATTCTGACAGGTGTGAGGTGGTATCTTATTGTGGTTTTAATTTGCATCTCTCTGATGGCTAATGATGTTGAGCATTCTTTCATATGCCTTTGAGCCCTTTGTATGTCTTCCTCAGTGAGTTGTCAGTTCAGGTCCTTTACCCATTTTTTAATTGGGCTGTCTGTCTCCCTGGTGTTGAGTCGCATTAGTTCTTTATATATTTTGGATATCAAGCCCTTGTCTGAGGTATTATTGACAAATATGTTTTCCCATACAGTTTGTTCCCTTTGAATTTTGCTGGTGTTTCCTTTAGCTGAACAGAAACTTTTCAATTTGATATAGTCCCATTTGTTTATTTGTTTTTTTATTTCCTTTGTCCTTGGTGAAGTATCAGAAAACATATTTCTGCATAGGATATCTAAAGTTTTACTGCCTATATTTTTCTCCAGGACCTTGATGGTGGCACTGCTTATGTTTAAGTCCTTTATCCCTCTTATGTTTATTCTGGTGTATGGTGTAAGTTGGTGGTCTAGTTTTATCTTTTTGCACGTTGCTGTCCAGTTCTCCCAACACCACTTGTTGAAGAGACTGTTTTTACTCCATTTTATGTTCCTTCCCCCTTTGACGAATATTAATTGACTACAGAGTCCTGGGTTTATTTCTGGGCTCTCTATTCTGTTCTATTGATATATGTCTATTCTTATGCCAGTTCCAGCCTGTTTTGATGACAGTAGCCTTGTAGTATAATTTGATGTCTGGTATTGTGATTCCTCCTATCCTGTTCTTCTTTTTCAAGATTGCTGTGGCTATTCATGGGCATTTTTGGCTTCATATAAATTTTTTGAAGTACAAAATCAGAGAATCTTAAATTAACTATAAAATTATCTTCAGTTTAAGGACCTTCTAAATCATCCAACAGTGAATGGAAAGGATATTCCAAATTATTTATAGCTGAAACAGTTCCGAAATGGCATAGTTTGGGAGATAGTTCAGAGCAGTGACCTAACATATCAAATTCCCTAACAACAAATTCAAAGAAACAGTCCCATTAGCCAGTGTTGGAGTTCAATTATACAAGGTCTGTCCTGAAAATATTGAGCCAATGCCAATATAATTAAAAGTTTGTGTGGCTGATACTTTCGGGACAGACCTCAAATGTTGACTTCTGGCACCGGTGTGATCTTTTTGATCTGCAAAAAAATGTTTGATTTTAATGGAAATTCAAATAGGAACTTGATCTTAACTTTTTCATGCTTTTTTTTATTATGATGAATTTAAGCCTACTTACCAATGAAATAAATATCCTGCAAGATGGGAGAGACATGAATGAAAGATTTAATGTAACATGTAGTAGGTTAAATTTTTACTCTGAGGATATTGCATTAATTTTCATTAATTGCATTAATTATTCAGAATTTTTTTTATTATTGCTGACAATTTGAGCTACCAATTAACCTGGACTCCCAAATATCCTTGGTCTGATTTATAAGTACACCTGTAACCACAGGACCCAGCATTTGCAAATGATGATTCACACACAAAAAAGAAGCTCATATCTCTTTAAGTAAGAATATTTTCAGAAAAACTGTTGATGACAGAGCCTTTGTTTGGAGAACTAGGTATAATAAAAGAAAATGGAATCTTAAGCAGTGACAACAGTATCTTCCTGTCTGGTAAAAACACATTGACTTGTAAGGCTTTCATTTGCTTCTTTTTCCATGGTTCATGTCCTGCTAACATAACAGCTCTGAAATGCCAGCATTTGCTCCTTGTTTTCTGGGGTTTTGTCTAAGCAACCTAAACTTTCATGAGTACCAACAAGGTGGTGGTATTATTTTGTGTATGTGTGGGGAGGGGGGTGGATTGGCAGATGTCTACATCAGTTCTCTTAAGTGAAATTGGAAGTATCGGAGTAAGCTTGTTAATCTAAAATTTGATCCTCTTTCTGGACCAACCTGGAGAAAAACTATTCTATGACCAGCAAACATATACCAGGGACTAACATGTACTTGAATTAATGGATATGAGAATATAGTGCAAACAGTGCATTGCATCCTAATAAATATCGGGTTGGCAAAAAAAAAAAGTCTGCTTAGTTTTTTTCAGAAAATAAAAGACACACTTGTATTTTCACTAATATCTTGGTTGATTTTGGACATTTTGAGTTCGGTTCTCTCCCACTATTGGCTTCTAGTGGGTAGAGGCCAAGGGCTCTGCTAAACATCTCCCAATGCATGAGACAGCCGCACAGCAAAGAATTATTTGACCAAAATGTCAATAGTACCAAGAAACTTCACAGACCACTTTTGACATGCTCTATCAGCCACAGCACCTTCTCCAGAATTTTTTGGTGAACCCAATATTATTAGAAAAACAGCTCAGAGCAAAATTATTTTTGGTGACTTAAATCCGTAATGTGATTTAGACCTGTATGGCTGGGACTGAAACTTCTTATCTGATTTCAGTCCGCTTCTCAAAGGCCAGGCAGTCTTTGGCAACAGAATAAGAATCCTTCCTTGAAGGGCTGAGGTCTGTGCCAAAGAATAAAATACTTGGAGGACAAGGGTTTGATCCTTTATAAAATCTGAGAAGATAGTAAAAAATAAGAGGATGTCACCATGTAATCAGCCTTCAGTTAAGCATTCATTGAATATTTGAGCAGAACTGGACCCTTCATCCTTTGTGAAGAATGTAGAGGTATTTCTAATTTTCTAACAACCATGAGATGACAAGATAGGAGAGAGGAACTCTAGAGTGGAGTAGGAACCTAATGAGTGCCTTTTCTGACAGTTGTGATCCACCTTTATCTCTCTCCTTTTCCTGTGTGAATCCTGGGGAAATAAGAAGAAAGCCTGTTGATGACTTAAATTGGAAACTGAGCGCTGATTTTAATTTGATCTTAACTTTTTTAACATGAGCATCACAATTTATAGCACTCTGTTCAGCTTAGTGATTTCATAAGAATTAAAGAGGTCTGGAGAGCAGGATTCTTTCTTCATTCACCATATGAGAGGTTGTTCCACTGAATATCTCCTAATTCCCTGACTAGTCTGATGTGTTTGTCTACTTGGAAGGGGAAGCATGTTTTGAATACTGAATACCGACTTTGGGTTCATTCATTTAGTAAATATATATTGAGCATCTACCAAGTGAGAGGCACTGGAGATATAGGTAAATAAAACAGATATGATGCCTACCCTCACAATGCTGAAATCTAGTAGAAGAAAGTGGATAAATAAGCAATTACAGAATGATGTGCAAATGCTAAGACAGAAACAAAGATCCTTTGAGAGCACATAGTATAGGCACTGAACCACACTTAAGAAATAAGTCTCTCTAGATAGAAGTAATATCAATCAGGGACCTGGAAGGAAAGAGAGGTAGCCTGGAAGAGGGCAGGGCGACAGAGGACAATGGGAAGAAGAGTCCCAGCAGAGGGAACAGCTTATTTTGTGGGGAGGCTCAGCGCAATAGAGAGTATCACATGTTTGAGGAACTGAAATAGAATATAGCTGAGTGGCAAGTAGGAGAAGGGGAGTGTCAAGAGACAAGGCCAGAGCCACAGGCAGGAGACATTACCAGTAAGAATCTTTGTAAGAAAAGCCAAAATGTTGAGCTTTTATCTTGATAGCCATAAAGAATCAGGGAATGATGAGATAAGATCTGCACTATGGATTGATCACTCTGGCAGTATTGTGGAAAATGGGTGTGCAAGAGTGGAGACAGAATGAATGCAGTTTGAGATCGTGGTAAGATATCCATGATGCAGTATGTCTGTGACCTAGGACAGACAGGAACATTCACATTTAAGAGATAGGGTGGAAGAACAGAAAACCCTAAGAAAGACTAAGAAAGTGATGTCAGAGGGAAGACAGAAAAACCACAAGAGATCGATACCATGGAAGCCAAGGGAACAGAATGCTTCAAGGAGGGATGGTCTAAATTGTCATGTTACTGAGGAGCAATGTGAGTTGAGGACCAAGAAATATCTATTGGATTTAGTTACAAGAAAAGTGTTTATGACCTTGACAATAGTGCTTTCATGGAGTGGTAGGAGCAGAAGCCATGCTTCAGAGTTTAGGGTGATACTGAGGGATGAAGAAGTAGAGACCTGGAAAAGTCAGGGGGTCTGGTTAAGGAGGGAAAGAGAGAAGAAGAAGGAAATTAGGGAAGAGAAAAGGAGATGAGGGAAGGGGATGGGAAAGGAAGGGAAAGGAAACTAGACAGGAACGAGAAGTTGAAGGAAAGTTTTTCTGTGTGACTCTTTTGCATACTGGAACCGTTCGATGATGTTTGAAAGCTGAAAGGAAGAAGCCATGCAATAGGGGAGAAAGATAATAGAGGATAGTTCCTGAGTAGGATGGAGGAGATTGGATTTATAACACAGGAGGAATTAGCCTTATACAGCTAATTTTATTGTAATTGGAGGAAATGAAAAACAGTGGGTATGGATATGAGTAAGCTTGGAGGTGGGCAACTGAGGGGGATAGTTCTTACCTAATGTTTCCTATAACTTCCCTCTGAATAAGGAGACATCAACTGCTGAAAGGACAATGAGAAAAGGAAAAGGAAAATATTTGAGGAGTCTGAAATTTTGGAGTGGCTGCTGGAGAGAACTGGAGACACTGTTGGGCAGCACTGAGGACCCAGGTAAAGCTGGAGAATGTACTAGATGTTGGAACTGATCTCCTTAGTATGTGGCTTGACCCTTAGTGTTTAGACCCCCAATATTGGTGTGGAGAAGCAGTTAGATTGATCCAATGTTGTTATATAGCTTTGTTTGGTTGCAAGTGACTGAAAAGCCCAAATAACAGATGCATAAAAATGAAAAAAATTGATTGCTCTCTTACATAAAAATTCAGGTAGACTGTTAAGGCTAGAATAGAGTACTAAGGTATCAGTAATCAAGATTTTTTTCTAGCTCCTTGCTTTGCCATCCTCAGGATTTGGCTTTCATATCATGATCCAATATGGTTTCTTCAACTCCATTCATTGCATTGTAATGAGCAGGAAGAAGGAAGGACCAGGAGAAAGACATATGCTACTTCTATTTAAATCCCTTGACCATAGCTTAGTGCCATGGCACATGTAGCTGCCAGGAAGGCTGACAAGTATAGTATTTATTATGGATGGCCATAATAAAGTTATGGTCATAATGATAAGGGAACTTAAGAATTAAAGATTTTAGCTTTATTTATAGCTGATAGGCTTAAGTGATTAATGCATGTGGGAAGCTGTTTTCTAGGAACTGGAATACACAACCTGCGGCGTGACTGGGAGATTGACTAGCAAGTCCACCTTTGTGCCCCAGGTCTTTGTGTGCAGGAGGTCTACAGGCAATCAAGATGGCATCTGAGCCATTGTCTTCCAGGGAGGAAATGTCAGCAAAACAGATTAAAAATTCTTGGTCAGTAGATAAAGGAATGGTAGGAAAATCACCTAGACTACAACCATTATCTGATGAACTTTTTTCCAAACCCCTTACCTACCTTGTTCTTCTCTATAAAATGGTCAGTTTGAGATAAGATGTGAAGATGGTTTTTAGGTTACATAACTGTACCCAATCACCAGCATCTAAATAGAACTCCCATAAAGATTCAATCCTTGTCTCTATTTATTGATTCTGGTATTGACAAGCAATATGAATGCTCACTTTTCTGGTTTCAATAATAGAGCTGCATTGTAAATTAAAATTTTGAGCTCATACCTTGGGAGATACTAAGAACCATTGCCACAACAGATTTTATCTAGGTAGGTACAACAGAATGGGGTTAAGAAGTAAATTATATTGTCAAGAGGGATTTAAGTAAAGACAGAAGGGAGCCAATAAGGTTTGGAAGGTGCTGAGTGACCTATTCATTCCTGTTCATTTATCCATTCACCCAACTGTGACTTCTATGCTCCAGGGGAAAGTGAACCCCGAGCTTCAGGAAAAGAGTGTGGTGGCCTGATGCTCTAAGCCAGTAGTTCTTGGCAGAGTCACATTGGCATTTGGAGCAGGCCAATTCTTTTTTTTTTTTTTTGGAGCAGGCCAATTCTTTATTGCATAGGACTGTCCTGTGCATTGCAAGACTTTCTAAGCTCCTAGCTCCCACTCCTAAATGCCAATGGCACCCCTAGTCATAACATTTCCAAATATTCCTAAGGAAGCATTACTACTCCCAGTTGAGAAACACTGGTCTAAATTAATCATGTTAATTTCATCTCTCTTTCTGCTGTGATTGGCTCAAGGGTGGACAATTTAGAGCTCATTGAATTAGCACATGGCGATCTTCTAGTCACCGTGATTGGTTCATGCTGCTCCAATCAACGGGAGGTCAAAATTTTTGTATGAGGGTTATAGACCTACTTCCCCTAGACATTTAATGAGGAAACATGTGGGCCCAGTTGCTGCTAACATTCAGCCTATGACTGCCAGGGAAGCCAGTCCCAGAATGAAGCTGACACTAAGGGTAGCGGAGTGGAGAGACAAAAAGACACCAAGTTCTTAGTAACTCTGAACTGCAACCAACCCCAGGGACCTTGCCACTGCCGAATTTTCAGTTATTTGAGTCAATGAATGCCCTTAATGTTTAAACCAGTTAGACTTGAGTTGCCTGTTAGTTGCAAATGAAAATATATTACTAAAAGAGGGAAGCAGAGGCAGGTTGAGTCAAGGAGTGAAACTATAGGGAAGGATGTAAATGAAAGTAAGGGAGGTGAGAGATGAATGGAAGGACTGAAGTCTTGGGTAGAAACCAGGGAAAACAGGAAGAAGAAGTATACTGAGTTTGGTCAGATACAAGATTTTACAAAAATTAGTCTGTTCTCTTGGACTAGGGGTTGGGGGTAATCAGAATAGTTTTAGCATTGTGCTAGAATAACCCAGTGAGATTTATATTAATGCCAATGTGTAGAAGAAGAAACTTGAGATTCACCAAGGACCCAAAGCTAGTAGCAGGGAGAGGTTAAGTCCTACTGAGCTTGACTACAGTGCTCAAGTTCTTTCCACTGCTTCTCCATTGATAGCAGGGAGTAGAGATAACCAGAGTGGAGACAAACCTTCCACCTCTCAATCCCTTCCACACCTCACTCTAGGATGGCAGACAAGACTGACTGGGTCAGTAGGGTTGTTTTCCCCTGTAGAAGGGATGGCCTACCTACAAGATGTACAGCACTGTGTTTGGGGCGCAAAGCATAGGTAGGTCATGGACTAGCTGGGGAGGCAAGATAAATAGCTCAGTACAAATGAAAGAATAGCCAATTGGTGCACCAAGGAGAAGAAGTGGCTCAAAGATTCCTGTTGACATGAAAAGTATTTAATGCTAATTGTGAAGCATTAAATAGCAGATTCTACATTTTCTTTTCATTTTAGAAACCTTTACTTTATTTTTTGAATTGGTAATGCTGACACGAGGTACAAATGCAAAAGATACACAATGTGTCCAGTGAAAAAGGTGTCTTTCTCCTCTGTCTTCCAGTTATTCTCCCTGGAGGCAACCAGTGTTGACAGAATCAATCCTTGCCCTCCTCTTTCCTCCCACCCCTCTTCATTATTGGCTGAGGTCTATCAAGCTGAGCTCTCTTCATTCAGTAATGATACAGACCTTCCTTTATATATACAGCAATAAAATCAGACATACATATATACATATATAATCACTTTATTGTCCATAATGACTTCATGCTAAAAAGCCCCCATTCCTGAAAATACTCGATCTTGCTGATTAAAAATACCTCAGTCATTTGAGTTTTAAAACAGTCTCTCTTGGGAAATCAGTCTCTCAGGGCTTCTTTTATCCCAGAATTCTCTTCCTCTTTCCCTTTCCAAAACATGGCCCAGGTGGAAGAGAAGCTACAGGAGAGTTCCAGAAAAAGTCAGCCAACCTCCAGGACTTCCCAGCCTCCCTTAGTAGCAGGCTTGGTCCCTGCCACCAGGCTCAGTGGTCGAGGCCACATGCCTTGTACTTGCTTGACCCAAGGCCAGGCGTCTTAGAGTCAGTTCACCCTGTCAGCATTTTCCCACTGAATCTTCCACAAATGGTGCAGAGGCCCCCAGGGACTGGAGGCACTGTCTGAAGGCCTCTCATTGCCAATCAGCATTTCCACTTTTCTGTACTTAGCCTAGTTCCCAATGGGAAGTGGGGTACACACTTTTTCTGCATTAGAACTTTCCCGCCACTCATTGAGGGCAACCTTGTGCTTCTATCCTCTGAATCACTGCACCACCACCACCTTTCCGCCCCCAGCCTGCTGCTTAAACTTTTATCTTCCTTTCCAGTCACAAGGAAATGGCTCTGACATCATATCCTGTGTTATTCATGACACTGAGATCTGTTCAGGGGCGGCCCTTCACGCTCTGTCTCACTGGCATATACAAACATATTGTTTTCTTTCAGCAAAGCCTGGCTTTGTCTAATCAAATGCACTTGATTTCAAACTATTCTCTTGCTATGAAATTGTTAAAATCTTATTTCGAAACTCAAAGCTAAATGATGACTGGGTTGGGGTTTTTTCCTTCCCATGACTCAATGCATGTTATTGACTCAATGGGTGGGGAGCCAGGGGGATAAGGGTTTACTAGGAAGTCAAATTATTGGTTGAATATCTCACAAATGTGTTCTCTATCACATCAGCATAAGATTTCCAGGGAAGACTGGAGGGAAGCCAATGTCAGTGTGGTGAATGTTTTTATGCTGTGACACAGATACACCCATTTCATGTGAAAACTTCATGATATTCAAAGTGAACATGATGAAAACTGACCAAATGATTCCACCACTATCCATGTAATTATTCAGGTACAAACTTGAGTCATTCTGGATTCCTCTCTTTTCTTCACACCCCACATTTAATCCATCTGTTCCTTAGGCCTGCTAAAGGGAAGGAGAGACATTTAGCAGTGGCCTCATTGCTAAACCATTAGACCAAGTCACCAGTGTCTGTCACTGGACTTCTGTCATTGTCTACTTTCTAGTTTCTGCATTTCCATGTTTGACTTCCTACAATCCATTCTCCACAAAGTAGGAAGACTTGTCTTTTTAAAATATGAAACAAATCATATACTTCCCAGCTTCTTTGCTTTAAACACTTCAGTAGCTTCCTTTTATTCTTTGACCTGGCTCTGCCTCCCTCTTTGGTCTTATCTCTTCATTTTCCTTCCAAGCCTTCCTTCTGTTCCTTCCAACTCTTCCCTCTTACTGTATTCCAGACACATCACCCAGTTTTTGCCTTTAAATACACCAGTTTCATTTCTACCCCAGGTCCCTTGCACTTACTATTTCTTTGACTAGTAGAGCTCGCTTTCTTAGGTTGTTACATTGCTGCCTCCTTCTCAGCCTTCAGGTGTCAACTCAGATGTCATCAAGTAGCCACATCACACCCCAGGTACCTTCCATTCTATTACCATATTTTATCTTCTCCATATCATTTTGTTCCTGAAATTGTATTTTTTGTTTAGTTACATATTTATTACTTATCTCTCTCTCACTTGGAATGTAATCATCTTGGATAGGGACTCAGTTTAACTCCTTCAGTGCTGTATTTTTTTTTTTTTTTTGCATTAAACAGTGCCTGGCACATAGTAAACAATCAGTAAATATTTGTGGACTGAAATCAGTTCATTTCAGTCAGAGTGGAAAAGGGGGAAGGCAATATATATTTTTAAGATTTTATTTATTATTTCTAGAGAGAGGGGAAGGGAGAGAGGCAGAGAAGGAAAGAGACATCAATGTATGGTTGCCTTTTACCTGCCTCCAGCTACAGACCTGGCTGGAGACCTGGCTTGCAACCTGGTTATGTGCCCTGGCTGGGAATCAAACCAGCGAATTTTGGGTTTGCAGGCCAGCACCTTATCCATTGTGTCACCAGCCAGGGCATGGAAGACAATATTTTTTAACTCCACAAGCTCTAGTACCTTTTTATTACTTTATAATTTAGAAGAAACCATCTAGTTCCACTAGTTTCTTTGTAAGAGAATCAAAAGATTAATGTGGCTTCCTAATGAGAAAGTTGGCTTTAGGACAGAACTGTCATCTGTATTTCTGCCACACACAAAAAAGCAGATTTTCCAAATAATCAAGTCAGATCAAAGTATATATTGTTAGTCTTATTTGCCAGGTACAAAATTTGAATGATTGTGTTGTTGTGTGCTTAACCTGCTGCAGATCATCTGCTATTTTAGAGTCCCTGATTGCTGAAAGCTGTTTACTTGATTTCTTCCACTTTAAGTATGGCTGAAGAGGCAGAGCTGATGAGAGGCAAGATGGGAAAATGTTAATGATTTTTCAGACATACTATGAAACAGTTACAAATGATCTTCAGGTATTTCTTGTACTTTCAAACCTGGAAACTAAGTTCTCCTTGATATGTGTTTAAAAAAAAAAAATTGAATAATGAATACACTGGAAAGTCCTAAACAACTGTGCAAACCCTGAAGCAGGGAGTTTAAAACTCTGCTCTAGGTGACATGTTTTAGAACAAAAATGCAAGAAAATAAGGCCTCATCTGGACAGAATAGATGAGGTCAAACACACGTGTCCATTCCTGGTGTTATAGAGTCTGAAATTTCTACCATTAGTGCTTCATTTTTTGTCCTGGAGTTCTCTTCTTAAATGCATACATTCCTGGAAATATGTTATACTAACTTATGAAGATAATAAAACTAATTAGATCGTGTTCCTTCCAGTGGGAGTGATTACCAGTGAGAAAGCCCTGAAAGAGAAAGGGACAGATGTATTGGGGGAGACTAGAATCTAAACCGAAAACAGACTCAGTACAGTACAGCAGTTGCTGAATGACTTTGGATAATAACATTATGGGGCAAATGGTTTAAGAGTAAGTTTTATGCTGTGAATTACTTAATCTGAGAATGGATTTAAAAAAAATTCAATGGTTGCTATGCAATCTGAATTTCGATGGATTTTTTTTCCAGTTAGGGTCCCACAGGAAACAGATGACATACTTAAATTAGTAAAATTTGAGGAGAATCTATTTTTCCAAAAGATTATTGATAAGGGGGTGGGTGTGGTATAATGGGAACCAAAGGGATATTCTAGGAACTAGGTGTTAGAAGCAGCAGCATGGACACCCTGATGCCTGGAGGGAATGTTGGTCAGAACCTGGAAAGAAGTGCTGTTTGAAGCAGACCACCATGAGTGGAGCAGCGACTTTAGCCCAGCCAAGCAAAGGCAGCCTCATTGGGAAAAACCAAAGGTAATGAATGACTTACCTCCCCTCCCTTCCTCCGGGCTTCTCTGAGGACTTCCCTTGAGCAAAACAACACAGGACATGAAAGAGAACGTAGTACACCCATAGAAATTCAGCCTCCCCGGCAGAGAGACAGGTGGAAAAGTAAAGAGTGATATCAGAAGCAAACGGAAGAGGTCCAGCATAATGATACTCCCCTTTACTTGACAAGAAGTGCTGAGGAAGAGCCATCCCATGTGCCTTCCTCTTCCCACTGCAAGCTTTCCGAGTAAAGCCATTTGGGGCTGGAAAGTAAAGACTGTGCTCTAAAATGAGATATGGGGTTTTGATTAAGATCTTGGACTTATCTAATTTCTGCATCAAGATTGTGCTTCTTGCCCTGGCAGTGTGGCCCAGTGGTGGGAGCGTCACCTGGTAACTGAAAGGTTGTGGGTTTAATTCCTGGTCAGGGCACATGCCTTGGTTACAGGTTCATTCCCAGTCTGTGTGCAGCCCGTGCAACCCCCAATCCTGGCGCAGATGCCCAGTCTGGGTGCACAAGAAGGCAACCAATAGAAGCTTCTCTCACATCAATGTTTCTCTCTCTCCCTTCCTCTGTCCGTCTCAAAAAGCAAAGGAAAATATCCTTGAGTGAGGATTAAAACTAATAATAATAAAATACACCTGTATTTCTAACTGAAATGGACAGTCTGTGATGTCATGGTGTCTGGATAATTAAAAGTCCTGTCAGAATTTATATCCTAGAGCAGAGAAAGGTGAACTTGCCTTCCCCGGACACACACACCCTACTTTATATATACCTAAAGGAACAGTGGGGATAAAAATAAATGAATACAGTTGTGTTTTGATTAAGCAGTGCTTATCTAACGTATCACTTACATAATCTTTACTGACTTTCTCACTTTACAAGTAAGGAAACTGAAATCCAGAGAGCTTGATTCATCTGCCCCATGTCAGCAAGCCATTTTCTACACAAATCCAAACTAGAAGTATGAATTGAGACATCTATAGGATACGTAGCTATAAGCTTACACATTGGGGCAAATTTCAACAAGGTGACAGATGCTGATTAACAGCTATTATCCTTAGGTGGCCCCGTAAATGATAAGTGGGGAAGTCTCACTGGCCAGACCAGGCTTCCTTGGTATAGTGACTTGTACCTCTGCTCTGAGGTTCAGACCTTAACTTTGTGATTCAGTAACTCAATTTCATTCATTCATCCAAGAATAACCAGGTCCTGATGAAGTCATATATTTGGCAACCTCACAACAGATTTACTGGTAAATCAAAATGCCCATTGATTTGCCCTCAGAAATGATATTGTCAAAGGCAAACCTGGTGTTAGTTGGTCAACATTCTATAACTGAATTGTTTAGAGAAAGAATATGGACAAGCCAGATATGCTGTTGTATTCTCAAGTAAATGACTCAAAGTATAAGTTCCATTGATAGTGAATCAAAGGCATAAAAATCACATGTAATTAACAACATAGACTATTAATATAGTGCTGTGCTAAACATAAGCCCTTGATTTTTACAAATTCCTGGGTACTTTCTTTTTAATCCTTACCCAATGATATGCTTTATTGATGTTAGACAGAGGAAGAGAGAAAGAGAAAGAGAGAGAAACATCAATGTGGGAGAGAAACTTTGATTGGTTGCTTCCCATATATACCCTGACCAGGAATTGAACCCCTAACCTAGATATATGCCCCAACTGGGAATCAAACCCATGACCTTTCGGTGTATATGACAATGCTCGGTGTATATGACTGAGATACCTGGCCAGGGCTCCTGCATACATTGATGTGTAGATTCTACAATGTGGTAAAACTTTGGCATCATAAAACTCTGATTCATCAGAACTTAATTAGGACCCTTAATTTAAAAGAATTTCTTTTTTAAAAAAGATTTTATTTATTATTTTCAGAGAGAAGGGCAGAAAGGGAGGAGAGAGAAGCATCAATGCATGGTTGCCTGTCTCCTACCTCCAGTGGGGACCTGGCTGGAGACCTGGCTTGCAACCTGGTTATGTGCCCTGACTGGGAATCGAACCAGCGACCTTTGGGTTCACAGACCGGCACCAATCCACTGAGCCACCAGCCAGGGCTCACTTTGCTTACTTTTAACCTTTAGAATTTCTTTTGATACATGTTCCAGTTACCCGTTTATTTCTTCTCAGCTCCAAATCCACCCTTCACTGCCTTGCTTTGTGATGCTGAAACCACACCCTGTACACATGTCTCCTTTGCAGCTGCAAAGATGCTCTGTCAATAAAGAGCACAGATGAGCACTGCAGGAGGAAAGTATTTTTCCTCTTTGTTCTGACGTGCTTGTCCTCCAGAAAATCAAAGTGCCCAATAGAAACTGTTACAGAAAAAAAAAAAAAAATGTGCAATGACACTTCGTCAACATGAAAAATATCCAAATCTGTAGAGAATTTTTATAGTTTATTTGAGCCAAACTGACAACATGTGCTAGGGAGTAAGATCTCAAATACCCCAGAGAGTAACAGTGTGGCAGCTTCTTTTATGCCTTCAAAGTTAAGGAGAGGACCTAAGGAAGATTACATGAAGGTGGGAGGAAGCAAGATGGGAATTGGATTACAGGATAGTTAAGACTATTTGCTCCCTGGAGGTGGTTGTGTTTTGAAGTGGGGGATGGTCTGCAAGTGAGATTCCCACATTGGAACGAGGGGTCTGAAAGGAAGCATTTCAAAGATGTACCCCACCACCCCACCCGCCAAAATAAAGGACAGGGCTTGCTTAAGGTGAAGGTAAACATTTTACTAAAAAGTTATATGTGTGGGTGTGATATCTACCAACTAACATGTAAAGTTAGTTTCTACAGAATCCCTTTTTTTACCTACAACTTGTTAAAGGTGGTAAGGTAGACTTTATTTAAGACCTTCATGATAGAAGAACCACTCTAATGGGATTTTGCAGTCAGGAAGGGAGTTTGGGCTCAACTCCCAAGACAGCAGGCAATGGGGATTTATAGCCAAGGGTCAGCGGATGAAAAATTACTAAGAGGAAACATCAGGGTAAGGGGGGGTTCTGGCTAAACAGACCTAACAGGATTCTTGCTGAAGGTAGACTGGGGAGATCAGGTATCACATGGAGGATGGTGGGGAATAAGGAATCTGATGAGATATTGAAGGTGAGCAGATATTGGGTGGGGGGGTTGAGGGTGGGGTGGGGGGTGGGGTTCTGGTTAAACTGACTTAGCAGGGCTCTTCCTAGAAGTGAATTTTCCAAGGAAATATTGCACTGCACATATGAACCTGGGAGAAGGTTCAGAAGACTGACTGAAGTTTGGTTAAGCAAAGAATCTCTGTCAAAATATTGACATAGCATATGAATAGCCAGTTCTCAGAAGTGGAAACCTAAATAAGTAAGAAGGGTTGAAGAAAACTACATCACTAATAAGCAGAGAAATGCATAGTAAGACTATTTGAGATACCACCTCACACCCAACAGATATGAAAGTTGAACAATGATTTGGTAGCTTTAGCAAAAATTTAGGGAAACAACCTTCACATGCTGCTGGTATGACTACAATTAGATAGTTATTCTAGAGAGCACTTTGGCAGAATTTAAGTGTGTGTGTGTGTGTGTGTGTGTGTATACATGTGTGCACATGTGCCTATATACAATCAGTGACTCAGGAATCCCTCTCCACACAGGTTCGTAAGAAGATGTGTATGAACATGTTTATCACATAGTTATTTGTGATTCAAGGAAGTTAGAGGCAATCTAGGTATCCTTCACTAGAGGAATGGGTATGTTAAAAGTATCAGACACATAATATGGAACCTTATGTAGCAATTCAAAGAAATGAGTTACATGTGCAAAAAGAAAAATGGAGAGAACTTAAAAATAGCACTGTGTTAAAAAAGCAATAAACAGAATAAGTCATTGAACAACACAGAATTGAAACAGATACATTCATAGAATGACATTATATAAAAACCAACCTGGGGCTTCATGCATATCAAAGCATGTATTAAATATATTAGAGTGGCTGCAGATGCTGGAGATGAGGAGAGAAAATAACAAAATAAAACAAGAAGACAATAAACTAAGAAAAAACCTCACATATGAGGAGAGTGATTAACACAAGTCTTGGCACTTAAAGTTCAAAAGAAAAGAAAAAAAAGAAGGGACTACATCTAATCTTTCTTGAAATTTTTCAATCCATAAATGTGATGTGATGTCTGATTTTTAAGATAATGTAAACAGCTGTGTGAGTAGCTCATCCATGTAGCCAGTTCTTCCGGGTCTCTGGAGACACTTGAGCAAAGCACACATGCACCCATGAAAAGCCAGAGGGTGGAAATAAAATAGAGTGGAGGATACACCTATAAATTGAATTCTCTAAACCAAGGCTTCAATGAAGCTTTCTGTAGGAAACTAGAAGTGCAGGGTGACACCAAGAATGAACATGCTGTGGTATCAGATCAATGAGTGAATCTGGCTTGTTTATTTCCAGCAAGTAAAAAGAAAAGTTATTTGAAATATTATCTAACTAGGAAAAGCAGAATAGAGACAATCAGCTCCAAGACATCTGCAAAAACAATTTAGTTGGCAAAGGTATATTATTTGGCATCATCAGGCAATATAAAATGCATGTACGTGTGTGTGTGTGTGTGTGTGTACATTTACACATACACACATACACACACACACGCACGCACACACGCATTTTAAAAGTGAATTCTTCTCAGGATTCTGTTTGCTTCAAAATACCTTCTATCAAACAGGAAATACAAATCCTGGTTTGATTCCAAGACTCTTCCTTTTTAAGGCTGCCAGTTCTGTCCTCTTGCAGGGCTGCGGGCGAACAAGGCTGAATATTTCTTTGTGTTTCTGAGAAGGGCTTGTCTCGCCCATCCTTGCAGCTGCAAACACCACCTGTGGAATGAATCTTCTGCCCTTTCCCAGTTCATTCTTTCTCATCTCCAACTGCCTGCTTAGAGAGATGATTGCTGGGAATTCGCTTGTCTTTTGTTTTTCATGAGCTTTAAAACTATAGACACCTAACTTAAATCATACTCCAAAGTTAGCAGAAACTGCTTTTTTAATGAAAGCCTAAGAGGTAGGGACCTGAGGTGAGAATCCAACTATTCATTCTTTGGTATTACATTATCACATGATCCTTCTTCTGAGTTATCTTTTGTAATTAAAAAGCCCTTTCAGGTAACTTAAAGTGAATGATTCTATAAACTGTATTCAACCAGGACACAAAGATATTTGAAAACATTTTGGGCTACCATTTTATGTGGATATCAATTTATAGTGGACTCGCCTACAGGTTTAACTAGAAGAATATCAAGATGTGCTCTAGTAGCATATCAGATATTATTTATCTTATAATTAAGTAAAATTAACTTTAAAATGTATACACACTAAAAAGAATATAACTTTTTAAAAAGAATGTAATTCCATACCACTAAAGTAAAACTATCACAAAATTTCTTAGAATTTTTTAGGGAAAAAGAACCGCACTTAGTACTTGCTGACCATTTCTCAACCTCTTGATTTTTTCCTGCCTCCATTCCACCACACTTAGTAACATCACTCCTACATACTGAGTCTCACCTGGGAAGGACAAACATGATGTAGTTTGAAAAGATACTTTTTTTCTTTCCCCATACCAAGTTTATTCATTTTTAGAGGCCATTTGGTACTAATTGTTGATAAAAGAACTACAGGCTTAGCTTGTTTGATTGAGTTTTGCTTTATTACGCCTCAGAGACGTGTTTTTTTACAAATGGAAGATAAGACCCACCACCAGCAAAGATTATGACTGGCTTTATTGCTATACTCATTTTCTTATAGAGGTCTAGAAGCAAACCCACACAGCTGTGATTTTGCCTGTAGTGTGATTCATAGACTTTCCATTTTATCAATCAGACTGTGCTTCACTTTGGACTGGATAACATAAGATAGCCATCTATAGCCATCTGAACGCAAAACAATTGAGTCTCCATTTGCAAAATGCCAGTGAGTACCTGGACATTGTTTAGTTTCTTTTTTAACCTTAATTAAATTCCACATTTTTCTGCTATTGATTGAAGTATTAAGCATTCAATTTAAAAGGTTTTTTTATTGGCCATTAATATTAAAGTATTTGCTTTGTTATCAAAAGCCTAAAATATGGTTAATCAATTTTAAACAATATTTATGATGCAGGATCTAGCTTTAATGTTTAAAATTTTATTGCACATATTCATGTAGAAAAGTTACAAAATACAGCTGAACAAAAAGAGAAAACAATTTTTTATAATCTTACCACCTAAAGAAAACCGCACTTTTCCAAATGTACTTCTAGTCTTCATTTTCATCTTAAACAAGAATATTTTACTTTAAAACTTTTACCCAAATAGACTTGTTTCTACAAAGGTGAGCTTCTGAGAAACCAATGTCCTTTGTGCAGACAGCAGTTTTTGCTTTGGTGGGAAGGAAGTGGCTCACATCCTGGCTAACAGGGGCTCATTGTTACTCTATCAGAATTGGCACAAAGCCTTCTTTAGCCAGAAAGACTATTATGTGACAGAATTTAAGACTTGAGCCTATCTTAGGAGAAAGTGGCTTAAAAGCCAGTGTGTGCTAGGCATTTTCCACGTCTTCGCTCTAATTATAACCCAGAAAAACCATGTGTTTGAATCCCAGCCGAACCTTACAAGCCAGGTAACCACGGATCAACTATGAAGCCTTTCTCTGCCACAGTTTTTACATCTGTTAAACTGTGACAATAATATGAGGTCTGTCCCAAAAGTGTCGAGCCAATGTCCATACAATTAAAACCGTTTGCATGGTGGATACTTTGGGGACAGACCTTGTAGTACTAACATTACCAAGTTCTTGCAAAGAGTTATTACAACAGACTTCTCAGTGCCTGGCCTGCAGTGAGGTTTCAACACATTTTGGCAGCAGTGTTGTTATGGTTGTGGATTGTCATGAGGGTATATGAAATATTCCACTTGAAACTCCCAACATACGTAGGAATTATTATCACAATACTTAGTATTGCAGGAAGGGTTTGTTCTTCCTCACCCACCTTTTCATTTGGCAGTGCTCCCTGGTTTTTTCCTCTAGTCCAATGCTGTTCAGTAGAACTTTATGTGATCATAGATATGGGCAATAATCTGTCCTCTTCAATATGGCAAACACTAACCATATTGAGCTCTTAAAATGGGGCTAGTGCAACTGAGGAATTTAATTCTCAGTTTTAATTGTGTTTAATTTTGATTCATTTAAATAGTCACAGCTAGTTCCTTGCTTTCTGCCTGTTCCTATCTGTCTCGTCACCCCAATGCTGTTGGGTGCAAAGCAAATCCATCTGTAGGGACTTGAGTAAATGTCTCCTCAGTCATACTGTTTTGAATTACATAATTTTTCATATAGTACCTTCTTGATAAATTACAAAATACAATTTTATCATTAAGGAAGTAGAAACAAACTGGATAGATTTCCAATGTCGAGATTCTCTGCCAAGTCTGGTTTTCCTCTAAACTCTTTGCAAACTTGAATGAAAATAATTTAATAATCTTTCCGAGAAGCACTTAGTAGATTAGTTTTAAAGGTTGCTTTATAGATCTAGAATGAAAAGGGGTTACTTCTGCTACCAGACACCCTCCCTCACAACACACAGCAGTGTAATTCTTGCGCTGCTCAAATTCTGTGTTTGGGGGCAAATTGTGCTCCTCCCTGTGGACTCAGAGCCCATTCTGAGCCTTAAGCTGACCTGTCTTCACCCAGCTACCCTTGGTATTGAGTCTGAGCTTCACCAGGCTCTCTGAGGGCAGCCACTGAGGAACTCGGAGCCCGTGGCTATGGGGTTGGGTCCAGGAAATGAGCCCACCCTCCCTTTTCCAGGCTCCAGGGTCCCTCTGTTAGGAAACCAATCTTAACTTCTGGTCCTCGATAAATCAACTGACAACTGTATCAAAGGAAAGCTATAAAGCCAAAAACAATTTTGCATTCGGTAAGACTAAATAACTCTTCTCTCCCGAGGAAAGGCTGCCACCTGCTGTAATCCATTAGCATTGGGCTTTTCCAAGGTCACTGAACAACCACTTCCTCCATACAAAATCAATGTATGCACAACCTCACCTGCCTTCACCTGTGTGTCAGGAGTGTAAAATGGAGGGCAAATCAGGATCATTCCTTTCAATTCCTTAATGTAGGACAAAGAAACAAGCTCATCCATAGAAATGACGCCCAGGAGGAACTGGCATCACTCTATCTCTGAATATAAGAGCATTTTTTCCCATAATTCAGTAGCACTGTTTTTAAATTAGCTCATAGAAACCTTCATAAAATCTCTGCTAAGAAGGCTTATTAGTTCCTCAATTCTTTTAATTTTGTGAATCTTTATCTATTCTTCACAGCCCTGGCAAGTCTTTGGTAGGTAAAAGGATAAGAGAAAAATAAAAATTGATGAGTCTCAGAGCAGCCTCCCTACACCTTGCATTCTGATTTTCTGCAAAAATTCCAAAACTCTATTCCTCTTTCCTCACTCTCCACCCGTACTATGCTTCTACTTAACACCCGCCAGTGTAGTTTCATCATTATCTTCCCAGCAAAAAGTGCCGGCCGCTCCCATTCCCTTTCCCAAAATTTTATCTTTGTATCTGGGAACTGACTAAACTTAAATAATTGCTTAGGCATTCCAATGTTGGCTAAACGCAAATGTAAACAAGCTGACATTTACAAATCAAAATCCAATAGCCAAAACATTGGCAATATGAGAAAAATAGAGCTAGGAGCCAAAAACTTTTAAGCAAAAGTAGCTGAAAGAATACCTGGCTTTCGCTTTGTAGGGTTCATGGCATTGACAAGACTGATATGAATATAAAATGTCTGCATAACAGCTGCCAACCTCTTCAGGAAACTTATTTTCCTCACTGTAAGTTGCTGGCAAGCTTCCGCCCGACATATCCTGCCTGCATTTACAGGCAGAAAGAAGCAGACTTTGGAGGCAGAAAAGGACAGAAATGTTTTTGTTGGTGTAAAAAAATGGCTTTTAAAGCGTTGCAACAATAGCCAGAGAAATGAACCCTTGTAGAATATGACATTTCTGCATAATTGTGTATGTATGCTTTTTTTTGAGTAAGTTTTTTAAGGCCACATTTTATTTATTGTAATATTATAACCATTCTCAATGCTTAAAATTCACTTCTCTTGCTTTTATTTTACTTCTGCTTCTACAGTTTTTTTTAGCTTTATTCCTTTTACATACGATTTTGTAAACACAGAATTTTTAATGTCTTGAACATTTCTTTGAATTGCTATATTAAAATTTACACAATTATTCCCAGTTACTAAAGATTGAGTAAATTTTTCATTTTAGTTTATTCTGAGCTCTCTTCGAGAAAAGGCTTTTTTCCTTCTTTTAAGTTAATTCACCGTCCATTACTATGAGGAGGCATGTAGTAAATTCTCAGCAAATGTTCGTTGTATAAGTAAATTTTTGACAATAAATGTTCAAGAATGAAAATATAGGGGTCAAAGATGAAAACAATTCTGGTGTATACAAACTTACTATTTCAATTATTTTTTTGCAAGGTAATTTTATTTACTTGTGGCACAAACTTAATGTCTCAATACAGATTACTACACAACTTTCACCAGAGAAGTGTTTGGCATGTCATTTCTATCAATATATCTTTTTTAATCTTGTTAATTACCAAGAAGTCAAGATGTGAGCAGTATTGCTGAAATTAAAGGATATAAAGGGTCTGAATCAATATGGGATGTGTGGATCACATTTTTAATTGTTTTCTTAAATTCTATACTTGACTATTGTTTAATTTTTCATTTCATGAGGTCCAATTTCTAACTTGCAAGGCAGAACATGTAATGGGATCATTTAACCTCCCAGATTTGAGCACTTTAGGTAGTTTACAGTTATTGACTTTAACCCAAAGCACTAAAGTGGGATGGAAATTGTTATAGAGTGAAGTATAGGCAAGCAAGGAAGGTCAAAGGTCCTAGAGCTTGGCTATTCAGACTGGAGTCCCCAGACCAGCTACATCAGTATCACCTGGGAAGTTAAAAATACATGCAGCCCTGGCTGGTGTGGTTCAGTGGATTGAGCACCACCCTGGGAACCAGGAGGTCGCTGGTTTAATTCCCAGTCAGGGTATATGTCTGGGTTGCGGGACAGGACCCCAGTTGGGGGTGCATGAGAGGCAACCACACATTAATGTTTCTCTCCCTCTTTCTCCTTCCCTTCCTCTCTCTCTCTCTCTAAAAATAAATACAACCTTTATAAATAAATAAATAAATAAATGCAGATGTTAGAAATGCAGAAACTCAGATCTGTTGAATCCAAATCTGTACTTTTTACAAGACATCCAGGTGATTCTTATGTACATTAAGTTGGAGGAGCAGTGCTCTTGACGGTGAAAATTGCAGCTGCCCGTTGTCTCTGGGCTTTTGTAGACAACAGAGCTCTCTGAAAATATTAAGAACATAAATCTAAAGACAGCAAAGAGCCCTCTGTAATTTCAATTTGAGTGGTTCTTTTGAAAACATACTTGATAATATAGCCTGGCTTTTAAAAAAAGATTTTATTATTTATGTATTTATATATTTATCTTTAGATAGAGGATAAGTGAGGGAGAAAGAAAGGGAAAGAAATATGTGGTTGTGTCTCTCACTCCCCCAACTGGGGCCTGGCCTGCAACCCCTGGGCCCTGGCTGGAAGTCAAACCTGAGGCCCTTTGGTTCACAGGCCAGCACTCAATCCACTGAACCACACCAGCAAGGCCACTATACCTGGCTTTTAAAGAAATGAAGTAATTCATGGAGAGCATTAGGAATAAGCTTATGCAATGTCTCAAAGCAACTCAGACTTTTTTCTTTTTTTAATATATTTTATTGATTATGTTGTTATAGTTGTCCCCTTTGCCCCCTTTGCCCCTCCACCTGGTACCCCCATTCCATCCAGCAATCCCCTCTTAGTTCATGTTCATTGGTCATGCATATAACTTCTTTGGCTACTCCATTTCTTATACTGTTCTTAACATCCCCCTGTCTATTCTGTACCAACCAATTCATACTTCTTAATCCCTGAACCTTTTCCTCCATTCTCCCTCTCCCCAAATGATAGCCCTCCAAATGATCTCCATATCTTTGATTCTTTCCTGTTCTAGTTGGTTGCTTAGTTTGTTTTTTAGATTCAGTTGTTGATAGTTGTGAATTTATTGCCATTTTAATGTTCATAATTTGGCATTCTCCTTTTTCTTATATAATTCTCCTTAGTATGTCATATAATAATGGCTTGGTAATGATGAATTCCTTTAACTTTATCTTGTCTGGGAAGCACTTTATCTGCCCTTCCATTCTAAATGATAGCTTTGCTGGATACAGTAATCTAGGTTGTAGGTCTTTGTTTTTTATCACTTTGAATACTTCTTGCCAGTCCCTTCTTGTGGGTGAAGTTTCTTTTGAGAAATCAGATGACAGTCTCATAGGAATTCCTTTGTAGATGACTTTGCTTTTCTCTTGCTGCTTTCAAGGTTCTCTCTTTATCTTTAACCTTTGGCTTTTGATTACAATGTGTCTCAACTTGTTTGGGACTCTGTGCTTCCTGGACTTGAATGTCAATTTCCTTCAGCAAAATAGGGAAATTTTCTTTCATTATTTTTTCAAATAAGTTTTTAATTTCTTGCTCTTCCTCTTCTGGCACCCCTGTGATTCAGATGTTCCTACGTTTCAAGGTGTTCCAGAGGTTCCTAAGCCTATCCTTTTTTTTTTTTTTTTCTTTCAATTCTTTTTTTCTTCCTGTTGTTCTGATTGGATGCTTTTTTTCCCTTCATGTTTTCCAAATCATTGACTTGATTCTTGGCTTCATCTCCTCCACTGTTGGTTTGTTACGGGAACAGACTCAGGCGCAACACCGAGATGAGTGAAAAAGCAGGCACTTTATTACACGCGGGGACCCAGAGGAGTCAGTCTCCAAATTCTGGGCCCTGAGCACAGGTCTCCTCCCCCTTATATACTTTTGGGGAGTGGGCAGGGACAAATGGGGCGTAAAGAAAAGGGAGCAGGTGCGGGAAATACAGAAGCAAGGGGGGCAGAGCAGCACAAATGGGGAACAAAGAAGAGGGACCTGGCATGGAAAAACAGAGCCTGCTCTAAGTTAAGTCCCTTATCTATGGCTAACCTTCTACACCCTGCTGAATTTTCTGTTACAGGTTCACTGTAAGTTTTTTTATTTCATTTAATGCAACCTTCATTTCTGTTTTTTTTTTTTTTTTTGCGTGCTATTGAAGTACCCAGTAAGTTCCATTTCTTTGATTTTATTCCTGTTGTAGTTCTTTGCTTAGTTTGTTTTCCAGATTCAATTGTTGATAGTTGTGAATTTATTGCCATTTTAATGTCCATAGTTGCAATCTCATTTTTCTTACATAATTCTTTTTAGTATGTCACATAGTAATGGTTTGGTAATGGTTTTTTCACTTCATACAACCTTCATTCCTGCCTGGATTTTTTTTATTCTCTCAAAGTACCCAATGAGTTCCTTGAGCATCCTGATAATCAATGTTTTGAACTATGCTTATCTGATAGGTTGCTTATTTCCATTTCATTTAGTTTCTTTTTTCTGGAGTTTTGTTCTGTTCTTTCATATGGGCTATATATCTTTGTCTCCTCATTTTGGCAGCTTCCCTATGTTTGTTACTGTGTATTAGGCAGAGCTATTTTGACTCCCTGTCTTAACAGTGTGGCCTATTGTAGAAAAATGCACCTGTAAGATGTATGGGGTGGAGCCCTAGGAAATTGCTGGGGGAAGGGGGTAACCCATTGTCATGGCTCTGTGGCTTTGTGTGGGGGAGGGCTCAGAGACAGGACAATGCTGCTGTCTGGCCTCTGGAGTTTTGCCCAGAAGAAAGCTGTCTCTGGGCAGTCATCTTGTTGCCAGTCACTTGAATTTCCCTCATTTCTCTCAGTAGGCCGCTGATGCCCTTCCAGCTGTTGTTCTGTTGCTAAAGCCTGGGAGGGAGGGCGGGGTTGGTCTGTGTAAGTCCTAAATTTGTTGTGTGCTCTTTAAGAGGGGTCTCCTGAGAATCCCGCAGTTTCTTTTGATGTCTCAACCCCCACTGGATTTTATAGCCAAAAGTCATGGGGAATTATCTTCCTGGAGCTAGAACCCTGGGCTAGGTGGTGTGGTCTAGGACTGGGATCCCTGAATCACAATGTATCCCTCCCAATTTTTATCCACCACATGGGGACATGGAACCACCCTTCCGCGTCTCTGTGCCTCTCAGCCGGTCTCTGCCCTGTTACCCATCTGGATGAATGTGGCTTGTTTAAATCCTTCCTTGTCAGACTTCCATAGAGGTTGACTTTCTGGCAATTCTGGGTGATATTTGTTTTGTAGTCTACTTGTAAGTTTTGCTGTAGTTGTGTAAGGAGGTGAGGCATGTTTACCTACACCTCCATCTTTAAGGAACGTTCAGACTTTTTCAAGTATAGGTTTTATTTAAATCATCCTAGCAGACAACAGATCATCTGATTTCTAAAACCCTCTAGAGGTGATTTTTCAACACTCTTCGCTAAAACTCCTCCTGCCACCAATTAAAATAACTTGCTTCTCTATGAGATTTAAGCTCCTTGAAAGCAAGGAACTTGGTTTGCTTATATCAGAAATGATCGTAATCAGCTCTTCAATACACTTGTATCAAAATCATTTATCTTTAGGTGACTGTTTTAAAAAATGCAAATATCTGGACCCTAATTCAGTCCCCTGAATCAGAGTCTCTGGGTTTGGGGCTTAAGAATCTGCATTTAAATAAGCCAACCAGCTGGTCCTTATCAGGGGCCTCTTTGTGTGGTGCGGTTTAGGAGACTCTGGCCCCAGCAAGCAAGACCTGTGAAGACAGGCCTGTAAGATGTGACCTGAAACCTGGGAATGCAGGAGGCTGGCACAATCTGTATCAGCACCTAGGGGCCTCTGCGGTAAATTAGGCCTTGAGGAATGCATTATATCCTTTGAAGCTTGCTCTTCTTTGACTAGTTTTGGATTAATGTATACCAGATGTTTAGGTTAAACTTGTGGGCCCTATTTTTGTACCCACTTGGCATCATCTTATCTAGCAGGCCCTGACCTAACGCAGGTCCCTGTGTTCCTTCAATTATTATCTGTAGATAGTGTGTGTTCTCTGTAATCAGCACTGCTTGACATTGATGGATGAGCTATATGTGTATGCTGTGTAGCCTTATGCATGTAAAACTCAATAAAAGCCCCTGGGAGAAAGGGTTCAACACATTTCTCCCCTAGAGAGACTTGATGGCTCTTTCTCTCCCCAGATAGAGATTGCATGGTACTACCCATTAGAAAGTATCTACAACAGAAGAGACTTAACCTACAGACAAAATGACTCAGCTGGTAGACTCCAGTCAGCCTCCATCATGAGCTTTTAGTGCTAAAATACTAGAAATATAAACAGAGCAGCCATGGTGACAGGGTGGAGTCCACATAAGGGCCCTAAAGCATGGGCTCTCCATAGAGTCAGCTGAAGCTGCTGAAACTGCACCACAGCCCCACTTCTCCCTCTGTCCAGTCCTACCCACTCCTTTTCCCTTCTACAGGTGTTGATCCCAAGTGATCCCAAGAGCATCTCCTAATAAAATTCCTGGACGATAATCTTCTTCTCAGAGTCTACTTCCCAGGGAACTCAACTTGCACCAACTGGCATTGCCAAGTTTGTTGATGATGTGGAATAATCATAGTTCTTATACACTGCTTGTGGGAGTGTAACTTGGTACAGACATTTTAGAAAACTGAGAAAATCTACTAAAACTGAACATGATCATACCCTATTATCCAGTGATGTTACTCCCAGGTATATACATAACAGAAATGCAGATATATGTGCAGTAAAAGACTTGTATAAGGATGATTATTAGTAGCATTATTTGCAATAGCTAAAAGTTGGAAACACCCCAAATATCCATCAATAGAATGGTTAAAAACATAAGGAATTTTCTTTCTTTCTTTTTATTAATTTCTTATTGTTGTGTTACAATTGTTTCATATTTCCCCCATTGCCCTCCCCTGCTCCACCCACCCATCCCCTCTTAGAGTCAATTCCCACCCCCATTATCCATGTCCATGGGCCATTCAACTAAGGAATTTTCACATATAGAGTATAGTGAAATACTCTATAGTCATGAGACCAAACATACTACTGCTATACACGGATAAGTCTTATAAGCATAATATTGAGTGAAGTAAACCAGACACAAAACAATGTGTTGTCATTTATATATATAAAGTTTGTAATGTAATTCTATGTATAGCAAGTTAAAAAATAGGCAAAACTATTGGGCTGGCCAAAAAGTTCATTTGACTTTTTTCTGTAAGATGGCTCTAGTAGTGCTTAATTGTCTTTAACTTCATTCAAAATAATTTTGTTAGATTGTATTGTGACAGCTGTCATATCAGTATGCATTTAAAAAGAACATAAAATTTAGTGGATATTTTGTGCAGTTGTTGTAATATTGAAGATGAAAGAAAACATGCAACATTTTTGGCATATTATGCTTTATTATTTCAAGAAAGGTAAAAATGAAACTGAAATGCAGAAAAAAAAAAAAGAAAGAAAGATTTCTTCAGTGAATGGAGATGGTGCTGTGGCTGTGTCTGGTCAACTGTGGCAAACGTAATTTGCAAACTTTCATGCTGGAGATTTGCTGGACGATTCCCCACAGTCAGGTAGACCAGTTGAATTTGATAGCAGTCAAATGGGGACATTAAGTGAGAACACTCAACTTTTTATCACAGGGGAAATAGCTGACATACCCAAAATATCAATAAATTTATTGGTGAAAATGAGAAATGTGTCTTTTATTTTACTGATAAAACCATATAGACTTTTTGGCCAACCCAATATATATGTCGTACATCCATAAATAGTCTTTACTTGTTAGAGAAACATACTAATGTATGCATGATAATATGATACCTGAATTTTTCTTTTTTAAGAAGCCCTCTCAAAGATGATTAGACATGGGATAGGTGAAACAAAAATATAGGATGTTAATCATTTTTAAGCTATATGATAGATGCATGAAAGTTCATGATTCTATTCTCTTTATTTTTGTGTATCTGAATACTTCTATAATAAAAAGTTGTTTTAAATAATGGGTGAAATTTTAATTTTAGGGTGGAGAAAGACACAAAACCCAAAAGATATAAATGAAAAAAGTGATTATGGCTTTAATATCCACTCCCTTCTGCCTTCCATTTTGAAGGCTGTAAAGTAAAGTACTGGCATTGCTAGGTCTGCTGGCCCTCAGCTTATCTATGTGACCTAATGCTGGTTGCTGATGGGATAGGCAGAAATCATACATTATAGCTACACACACAAGCAATATAAATCAAATATCAATGAGATGCCATCTATTTTTTCACCTAGTAGACTGATAAAGATGAAAAAGGTGGTTGATACAAGGTATTGCTGGCTGTTTAAGGACACAGTTGTTCCCCTGCACTATTAGTGGAAATATAAATTCATACAAAGCTTTTGGAAGGGTAATTTGGAAATATCTATCAAAATACTCCTGAAAACAAAAGCAACATTTGAGTGGTAAGAGTGGGGATAGAAAGTAGGTGAAGGGTATAGGAGACTAGAGTTGATTATAATCATGCCAGAATGATGGGGTTAAGTGCTGAGAAGTGTGTCATTTTTAGACTAATATCACAAAGTGCACTCGCACAAACCCAGGCGGTGTAGCCTCCTACACTGTTGGCTACATGATGCAACCTGTTGCTCTAACCTTCAAGCCCATATATCATGTTACCGTACAAAGACAACATGAGATTAAATCAAGCACAGGAGAAAATGATGCAATCAAGAGGCAGTAAACACAAGAAGTATGAGACTGCTGCTGGCGTAACACAGCATGCCTTTTCCCAGTTTTTTTCATAAGTTGGACAAAAGTACATTCTAAATAATAAAATTATAGTGTAGTAAATACATAAGCCACTAACATAGTTGTTTAATAACATTATCAGGTATTAAGTACTGTTCATAATTGTATGTGCTTACACTTTTCTATGACTGGCAGGACAGTAGGTTTATTTTTACCAGCATCACCACAGATGCATAAGTAACGTGCTGTGCCATGACATTCTGACAGCTACGATGTCACTGGTGATAGGACTTTTTCAGCTTTATTATAATCCTGCAGAACCACAGTAGTACCTGCAGTCTTTTGATGATCAAAATGTTGTTATATATCACGTGACTGTAATTACATGGCAGATGGAAAGTGGAGAAAGGACCCAAAAATATTAGGGAACTGAAATGTTGTTGTGCAGCATGTGACTGTAATTATATGACTAATTAAATGTAACAGAAAAAGTGTAAAAGTATTAGGGACATTAATAGAAATAGTATATATATATATATATATATATATATATATATTTTTTTTTTTTTTTTACAAATATGGGGATGTAGTTGTGAACACACTAGCTATCTTCATCTTCAGAACATATTTGACATACTGACCACTTTGATCACCAAGCTAAATTTGCTTCCAATCTTACTAACTATAAGAGTTGTTATTGTGTTCTTCCAACAGAATCCTCTGTGTTAGCTTGCAAGTTCTTAGGTTCTAATCACCCAAAATTTGATTTTGTTGGGTTTGTCATTAAGTACTAACGTGTATGATTACTCAATTAAAAATATATCTTATTTCAAACTTTTTCTCCATGCCTCCCTTTGCCATTGGGAATAGTACCCCTTTAAAAATGCTACCTGAAATGATACTTTCTTCTTCCATTAATATTAAACTTTATTTTAAATTCTCTTGTTCCTATATTGTTCAACCAGATTACAAGGAGGAACAGATCAATTTTCAAAAGCCCTCTGTAATTGCAATTTTCAGTGCCTCAATCATGTCCCTTTATAGCCTTCTCTCTTTTGCAGGCTAAACAATCACTTTGAGTCTGTGGTTGCTGTGAAACTTGAAACCTGATCATTGGAGAAGCTGCAATTTAGCAGAAAGCAGGGCACCCGCCAGGCTCTTCTGCTCCAGCTGCACATTGAGGACTCTGGGTTTTTTGTTTTTTGTTTGTTGTTTAAATGCGCTTAAATTTCTAGTTAGTTTAGTTTGCTCTAATTCTTTCCTTAAACAAGTGTGCAAAGGTGTTTTTGAAAGAGTTTTAAAGGAATATTATAGTTACCCCCAACTCCTAGGCAGCTCACTATGGTTTTATGATACATTACCGCTTAATGACAATTTATGGGAAATGACACGTACTGGTTAAATGAAATTACCGGTTAAGCCGTTTTATCTTTCAATCTCATTGCATGATTCAAATTTTGGGGTTCATTTCTGGAAATGATGCTGTTCTGAGAGAACACACGCCACTAGTTACTATTTTGAATGCACCCCTGATAATATTTTTGCTCTTGTTGCTGTGTGTGTGTGTGTGTGTGTGTCTATGTAATTGGAGGTGCCAATTAGTACTAGTTAATTGGGTTCTGGTTAATTTGAAGTTTTACTTTAGCAGTCCAAATTAATTACCTCAGCTCTAGAAACACCAGAATAAATTTCCTTTTCTTCTTGTCCTTTTAAACTAAAACATATTCTTCTCAGCGCCGTATTTTCACACTATTTGCGAAACCACATTGTTAAGAGCTGTCAAAAGCACTTTTTTATACTTCAGTTTGCCTACTTGATAGCTGATGGTTCTGAATGTGTAAGATTCTTTTGAGTATCAAGGGAGAATTAGACTATGGGATCTGGGGAGAATATGGGATATGAGGGCAGATTTAATAATGATTTGCACAGCCCCAAGCCCTAGACAGTGAGGGAAATGAGTGGCATACCAAAAAGGCATCACTACCATCATTAATTCATCCAGCAATTTTTTAAAAGTCTACCATGTGCAAGTCACTGTATGAGGGGCCATAGAGAGGACAAATCATAAATGAAGTAGTCTAATATGGAAACAAAAAGTCCACTAATATTTTGAACAGGAGCTAGTCTATCACAAATATCATGTCCATGGTTCAGGAAATAAATGATATGGCAATTTAGAAGTTTATTTAGAAGTTTATCACTTCTGGTGAAATGATAAGGGAAAATTTTGTAAAAAAGCTGACATCTGAGCTTATCCTTGAAGAAATTGGCAGAACCTAGCATAAGCAAAGAGGCAGGAAAAACCCAAGTCTGTTTAAGCTTAGAAAGGCAGGTAGGGAATTTTTTTGCAAGCTGGAGTTTGAATCTTATTCCAAATAAATAAACATTTTTGACCAAAGCAGTGGCCAAGAGACCAGGTTTGGGCATCAGATAAATTCAAGCTCAAATTCTGACTCCACTTACTGTGTGTGATCTTGGGCAAGTCACTTACTTTTCCAGTCACCAGATAAATAATCTGTCGCACAAAGCTGTTCTCAGGAGTAAATGCAATTGAGATACAAGCACTCAGTCCTTCAGAAAACATTTATTGACCCTCCACCATGTATGTCGCAGACAATGAGCTTTGTACTGGTGATACAGAGATAAAGACTAAAGGGAGGCATGAAGCAATGGGAAGGATAGATAAACAAAATTACAATACAGTGTAAGTGAGCACAGGGTCAAAGGAGCTGAGTAACCCGGCCCAGGAAAGTGGGCGGTGAAGAAAGCTTACAGGAAGAGGCAGCCCTTGGCCACCTGAAAGGAGCCTCTAAAGGTGGGTAGAAATAGGACTTATTTTCCAAGTTCTGATTCTTTTTTATGAATCTTCTTGTTACATTATAGTTTCTACAAAAACAAGCATTTAAAACTTCAAATGAATTTTTGCTGTTATTTATCTTGTTTGGTGGGTTGATTGTTTTTGGCTTGTTTCAAATTCAAAGCATCAGAGATGGGGTGAGAGAGTAACCTATTTCTCAGCTGATTCCATTTGAAATCACATTAGCAGTGGAAGAAATGGGGAAGCCAAAGCACTGAAACATGTGTGGTCAACTCAAAGGGATTAAAGGGAAGTTGACCTAATATGAAGTAGCAAATCTGGGTTTTTGGTTGCAGGAGACCTGTAGTGGACATTTGCTGGGGTTTCAGCTCATATTTATTTTTTATTTGCAAGTGGAGCCCCAGTTTTGTTTTGTTTTTCTTTTTCTTTTTCTGGAGAACCACATCTTTGCTCATTCTTATGTTATGTATTCTGGTGAGGTTGACTCCATTGCATTCTATTTTGGGGTTGGTTAATCAGAGTCTCACGCTGTCCTCAGTGACAGGGAGGGGTGGACCACCCAATCAGAACCAGAGAGAGACAATGTGGGGCTTCTGTTGAGCCTGTAAGTATGCCTTGGCTACTGGTTTGAACATGGGGAGTTGTAGACTAAGAGCTGCTGGCAGTCATTTTTCTACCACTTCCTGCCACTTGAAGCCTAAGATTGAAGGCAGCCACCGTGGAGGAGAGCAAGGACCCTCACGGTAGAATATGAACTCCATGAGGGCCAGAAGCTTGGCTTTATTTTTAAATCTTTTTCATTGATACATCACTCACATGCAGAAAAATATGCAAAAATGGTTGAGTCAAAAATTATTACAAAGTTAACCAAATGTACTTAACTACCACTCAAGTCAAGAAGTCAACCATGATTCCCCTCCTACTCCTTCTAGCCACTACCCCCTCTCTTCTATTGTGTAGTAACATCATCATTTTGAGTTTTTGTATTTTGTAACTGGAATTATATAGTATATCTTTTTGTGCGTCCAGCTTCTGTCACTCAAATTTATTGTAAAGGTCTTTATGAACACACACATGTATTTCTATTGGATATATTCCTAAGAGTAGAATTGCTAGGTCGTAGAGTGTACCCATGTTCAACTTCAGAAGATATTGCCAAATTATGTTCCGAAGTGATTATGCCAATTTACTCTTCTACCTTGATATGTACCTGTTGCTTCACATTCTAAGCAACATTTAGCATTATCAGTCTTTTAAGTGTCGATATGTTACTACACATCATATTGCACAGAAAGTTGGATACTTTTTCACACGGTCATTTGGATATCTTTTTCTGTGAAGTGCCTGTTCAAGTGTTTGGACCATTTTTCTGTTAAATTATCTATATTTTAATCTAAATGTTTTTATCTTTAGCTGCTACACTAATACCATACTATATTACACTGTAGTTTTATAATAAACCTTGGTTACTGGTATCCTCCTACCTTGTTCTTTGTATGAATGTTTTGTCTATTCTTGGCCCTTGTATTTCCATAGAAGTTTCACCCTGAAACAATGTGGGGATTGATTAGAGGAGTTGGCCCTTGTGCAGTCAAAAATCCATGTATAATCCATGTATATAACCTTTGACTCCCCCAAGACTTAACTACCCCAGTTGTCCTTCAGTATCTGACAGGGACTGTTTCCAGGGCCCCCAGTGATAACAAAATCTGAGGATGCTCAAGTCCCCTATATGAAATGATGTAGATCATCTGGCTGGTGGCACAGTGAGTAAGGTGCCAGCCTGTGAACCCAAAGGTTGCTGGTTCAATTCCCAGCCAGGGCACGTAACCAGGTTGCAAGCCAGGTCTCAGCCAGGTCTGTAGCTGGAAGCAGGTGGAAGGCAATCATACAGTGGTGCTTCTCTCCCTTTCTTCTTCCCTCCCTGCCCTTCTCTCTGAAAATAATGAATAAAATCTTTTTAAAAAATTATGTAGATCAATGCATATAGTCAGCCTTCTACATTCATGGACTCTCAAACATGGGTCAAAAATAGATATTTAGTGAAGAAAATGTGCATGTAAGTGCATGCCCCTCCCCTCTTGCCACCCCTCCGCCCCGACCTCATGCACAGTTCAAGTCCATGGTGTCCAAGGGTCAACTGTCCATTTTAAAGTTAAGTTGCTATTTTCCACATATATACCTATTGGGATTTTCATTGGGGTTGCATTGAATCTATAATTAATTTGAAGAAATTGACATTGAAACTTCTAATTTATATGGAATAATGCATAAAACTGATGGAATAATGTATATATTGCCATTAGCTTATCTTCAATTTCTTCTATAGTTTTCTGTGTAGAACAGTCTAGCATTCTTTGAATACATTTATTCCTCAGCATTTGATATTTTTGTGCAAGTATACATGGTAACACTTTTTAAAAATGTGTTTGCTGTTGCTGGTGTATAGGAAAACAGTTAAATTTTAAAACAATAAGATTTTTGTATATTGATTTTATAAATTGGTTTTCTATTGCTATATAACAAATTATCACAAACTTGTCATCTTAGGAAACAAATGTATTATCTCACTCTGGACACAAGTTAGCTGGATCACCCGCTCAGAGTCTCACAAGGCTGAAATCAAGGTACCAGCCAGACCTATGATCTCATTGCAGGCTGTAGATCCTTTTCCAAGCTCATTGGTTATTGGTGCAATTCAGTTCCTTGTAATTATAGGGCTAAGGTGCCTTTTCATTCTAGCTGTTATCCAACAGCCACACTCAGCTACCGGAGGCCATGGCAATTTCCCGTCATGTAGCCCTCTCTGAAACATAGCATTTTGTTTCTTCCAGACCAGCAGGAAACTATTTCTCTTGCTTCAAATATTTTGATTTCTGATATCTCTCACCCCTAAACTCTCTTTTAAAAAAGTTTACCAGATTACGTAGGGCTACTAGGATGGTCTCCCTTTTGATTAACTCAGGTTCAACTGGTCTTAGTGGCCTCTGTAAAATTCCTTCACCTTTGCCATATACTATAACCTAAGCATGTGAGTGAAATCTCATATTTACAAGTCCAACCACACTTAAGGGGGAGAGGGGATTATGTAGGTTACGTACACCAGGTAACTGAAATCTTAGGGAAAAACTTGTATTTCTACCTACCACATATTGTATCCAACAATCTTATTGATTAATTAATTCTGCTAATCTATGGATTTCTTGAGATTTCCTAAATGTAGTTATATTATTACATGTAATAACAGCTTTATTCCTAATTCCCATATTCCTTAAAAATTATTTTTCTTAATCTATGCACTGTCTAGAAACTCCTGTGCAATGCTGAAAAGTAGTAAAAGTGGGCTTGCTTTATATCTCCAATGATTAAAATAGTGCATGAGACATAGTAACTTTTCAATAAACATTTTTTAATGAATAAATAGATGACAGCAAAGGTGAGAGATGAGGAAATTGGTTCATTCTTGATTATTTGATCCAATCAAAAGTTTAAAATGATATTAGGTCTTCTGGCCCACAGAATTATAAATAAATGAACAAATATTTGGAAGAAAATTAGTTATTATGTTCAGTGGAATTAATTATTTTTGTTTTGAAGGACACTTTTGGGAATTCGGACATGTTTAAATATTTACCATATTAAGAAAATCCTCTCTCACATTCACTTCCACCTATGACTCCATCTAGCCCCCCCACCTTTTTAAAAGATTTTATTACTTAGTTTTAGAGAGAGGAGAAGGGAGGGGGAAAGAGAGAAACAGAAACATCAATGTGAGAAATATTGATTGGTTGCCTCTTGCATGTGCCCCAACCTGGGACCAAATCTGCAACCCAGGCTGTGCCCTGGCCAGGAAGCAAACAGACAATGCTTTGCTTTGCAGGATGATGCCCAACAAACTGAGTCACACTGGTCAGGCCATTTTTTTATTTAACAACCAATCTTCTAAACAGTTTAGTCATCCTTTGTTTTTCTCCATACAACTGCCCTCAACTCATCACAGTATGCTTCCAATTATACTATCTATCAAATTTGTCTCCCTAGGGTAAGTAGTGACCTTCATACTCTTAATCTAGTGGACAGCATACATCTTATTTGCTATAGTTGACAATTCTTAGCTGCTTCCAGAAATATTACTTCTTTTGTTTTCTGTGATCCCCATAGTCTCTCTTGACTATCCTGTTATTTCTTTTCCTTCCTTTTTCTAGTCTCACAGACTTTTGCTTTTCCTCCTCACAGGACCTAGTCCATTTACCAGAAGAATATGGTGACCATCTGGAATCAGAGTAGTGCTTACTGGCACATATTAGTGAGCCAGCTTAATCATAAAAACAAAGAAATTTATACAAACATTTTTTCCTCATTGATTTGCTGTATGTCGATACTTGCTTATTCTGTAGATCTGTGGCTAGTCACAGTTCCTCTACCCTTCTTTCCATTTCCCTTCCCTTCCCTTCTCATCTCTCTATTCTCTCTGTCTCTCTCTTACACACATGTATCCTTCCTATTATTAACTACATTCTGAATTTATATTTTCACTCAGGTCTCTCTTCTGAGTTCCAGCTTTGTACTCAATGCCTCCTTAACATTTTCAGGTAGCTATTGCAGATATCCCAAATTGCACACGTTCATTCCGGAACCTACGGTGCCAAGTTTTATTTTCCTCCATTTTTTCTGCCTCACTAGATGGTTCCATCATCTTTCTAGTTACTCATATGAAGTACCTAGGAATCATTATTAACACCCACCTATTTCCTAGCTCCTTTGTGCAATCAGTCAACAAGTACTACCAATTCTGTCTCCTAGAGAACTTCTCAAATATTGAGCAGTGTCTTAGTCAGCTCTGGCTGCTATAACAAAATACCAGAGACTGGGTAACTGAACTGGAACAACAAACATTTATTTCTGTTGCAGTTATGAAACCTGGGAAGCCCAAGATCAAGGTGCTAGCACATTCGGTTCTGGTGAGAGTCCTCTTCCTAGCTTACAAACAGCTGCCTTTTTGCTGTGTCCACCTGTGTTGTAGAGAAAGCAACCTCTCTCTCTCTTCCTCTTCTTAGATAGGACACTAATCCCATGTGGTCTTCACCCTCATGACTTCATCTAAACCTAATTACCCCTCAAAGGCCCCACCTCTAACTATGATCACATGGCGGGTTGAGGCTGGAGGGGGTGGATTCAAACATTCAGTCCATACCAGACACCCTTCTAACTGCTTGTGCCACGCCTTCTCTTGGTCACTTCCACTCACTCATTAATAAAGTTCAAACTATTAAAGTTCAAACTCCAACATGACCTATAACTCCCTGTATGGTCTGACTTTTGCCTGTTTCTACGTCATTTCATGCCAGCCACGTTGGCCTTTTCTCTGTTCTCTCTGCTTACCTACATCCTTCATGCTCAATGCTTCTTTCTGCTAGTTGTTCCCGCAGCTGAGCCTCTTCAATACCACTTGTTTCCCTTCCATAGCTGGAGCCAATTCAGCTTTCAGTTTAAATGCTACTTTCTTAAGCAAGAATCTCCTGATCACCTACGTTAAATTATACTTTTCTTTTTTTTTTTTTTTAAAGATTTTATTATTTATTGTTTCCAGAGAGAGGGGAAGGGAGAGAGGCAGAGAGGGAGAAAAACAGCAATGTATGGTTGCCTTTCACCTGCCTCCAGCCACGAATCTGGCTGGAGACCTGGCTTGCAACCTGGTTACGTGCCCTGGCTGAGGAATCGAACCAGTGACCTTTGGGTTCACAGGCCGGCACCTTATCCACTGAGCCACCAGCCAGGGCTAAATTATACTTTTCTTTACAAGCTCTCATAGTTTGTTTGTTTGTTTTTTTCCCCCTTTCCATGATACGTCCAATCTGTGGTTGAACAATTCCTGTAATTATTTGTGTAATATCTCTCCTCTCTTCTCCTCCAACCCTCCCCATCCAGATTGTGAGTGCTATGAGAGCATGAACTTAATCAGTTATTTTTTTTTTAAGATTTTATTTATTCTTTTCAGAAAGAGGGGAAGGGAGAGAAACATCAATGTATAGGTACCTTTCATCTGCCTCTAGCTATGGACCTGGCTGGAGACCTGGCTTGCAACCTGGTTACGTGCCCTGGCTGAGGAATCGAACCAGCGACCTTTGGGTTTACAGGCTGGTGCCTTATCCACTCTGCCACCAGCCAAGGCCTAAATCAGTTCTTGCTGACTGCTAGCATCTTGGACCCAAAAATGTCTTTGATAAATATTCATAGAATGTGATTGGATATCTGGATATCTACTTGAGAATGAGGATAAGTGCAGGGGGTTAGGAAGTATTGGTGTAGAAATATTTTTTTCTTACCTCTTCATTATAATAAGAGATTTAGAATCAGAATATAGTTTCCACCATTAAGAGAAATCACTTGACAAAAATTACCCTCATTTTGGTGGCAAGTGGTGAGTAACTGAGAGAGCCTCTCACATACTGGAGCAAGTGCAGGCAGCTTGGGCATGCAGTAAAGAATCAGACAGAGAGGAAAGCAATTTCCCTCTGGATACCATTAACCAAAGAGATATGCTGACCACTTGGAATCAGAGCAGCACTTGATGGCACGCATCAGTGAGCCAGTTTAATCATCAAGACAAAGCCATTTATCCAAGCCTTTTGTTTGTACACTTATTTGATATATTCTCTTGTAGGGGTCTGTGGGGGAAAATACTGTCAGCAGTCTGACTTTCAATTGGTAATAATAATAAAAAAAGCCTTATGTTTTATAAATGTGTTTTGTATGTTCACTTTACCATTTCTTTTGCTGTGCATACTAAACTACAAGCAAAGTTAGGATAAACTTAGAAGAACAGAAATAGGCTTTGGCATATTTATAAAAGTGGAATGCATTAAAATAAGCCATACATTTCTAAAAGACTACATTCTTGCTACCAAATATGGACCTGTCTTTTGGATTTGTAAACTGCCAAAGAGTACTTAAATAATAAATTAATCTACAATGATTATTTCCAAAGTAATTAAATAGTTATTACCAAGTAAAATCTTACCTACAAGATTTTTTTTCTCTGTTAGTTTTCCTGAAAGCCTTCAGAATCCATACTCCATACTTGAGAGAAAGCCTTACTTTTCCTTTGGAGGAGAGAGGGAATCTGGTAACATTTTAAAATTCAAATAAATAGTAATTCCACTGAACATAATTCTCTCCTTTTCCAGTAATTTGTTGCTGTGGCATTGTCACAGGATAGTGTAGGGACAAAGAGCATGGGACTGGAAGAACTTAAACCTGGTGTCTGGGTGGAAATAGGCTGTAACCACTAACAGGTTATTTGTCTCAGCCTTTTGGTGAGAGGCCTCTTCTGTTTCAAAAGTCTTTGATTTCAACAATGTTTTTGTTTTTAAAAATTATTTTTATTTGATGTAGATCCTTAAAAGCTAATAAATAAAGTGATGGAAGGGGAAAATGCTATTAGATTTTTGGAGATAAAGCTAATAAATTAAAATCAGGCCCTGGCTGGTGGCTCAGTGGATAGGTGCCAGCCTGCGAACCCAAAGGTCACTAGTTCGCAGCCAGGGCACATAACCAGGTTGCAAGCCAGGTCTCCAGCCAGGTCCATAGCTGGAGGCTGGTGAAAGGCAACCATACATTGATGCTTCTTTCCCTTTCTTCTTCCCTCCCTGCCTTTCTCTCTGAAAATAATGAATAAAATCTTTTTAAAAAATCATATTATGGTCTAGAACTTGTTTTTTTAATGCTCAGGAATCCATAATAGAGAATAAGGCGAAAACAGAAATTTCACTTCCTGGTAGAATAGGAACCAAAATGACCGACCGTAGCATGAGAATTAAGTGGCCTCCCTAACGCATTTTGGTATTCAAAGAAAGTCCATTCTATAATTGTAATCCATTGTTATAGTAACCTTTTACTTTGGATTGTGTTGTGAAATTGTCCTGGTTTCATGATACCCAGTGCTTTTTTGTCTCTGTTTATTTTGCTTGTAAAATATTTCCTCACTATTTGACTTTTTTTTTCTATTTGAAAATATTACAGAACGCTGTCAGAATTTGTATTCCTGCTCGTTAGGGGGTTCTTCTGTCTGAGCAATGATGCTGTTGAGTCACGTACCCAGTTGATGGAGACGTGGTTCTGAGGAATTCCTTTGAGAGGCCAGCTAAGGCTTCTCTTCCTCTGGAAATGTATGATTTCTAAATTGCCCATAATTTTTAAATAAACTTTCTCCTTTTTCTAGAAAAGTTTTAAATGAAACTTGTACTAATAAACATTTAACCATTCTGTTCTTATAGTTCTACTTCATTATAGCATTGTATATTTTAAAAATGACTTCATACAGTTATTACTTAAAATACTCCCATTGTAAAATAGGCAAAGAATATCATCTTTAGCATAAATCTAATAAATTAGTAGTGGCTTACAAGAATCTTGAGCCTGACAACATATCAGTGGCAAGCTGTTTTCAATACATTAGACTAACTGGATACTCATAGTGCTTAGTGATTAGAAGAAAGTGGTTTGTGTTCATAAGCACCAGTTTGTCTTTATCTTTCACTCATTGTTTTTATTTTTTTATTTATTTTTATTTTTATTTTTTTCACTCATTGTTTTTAACAAGCATTTATTGTGCTCTTAACTTGCACCAGGCATTGTTCCAGGTGCTGGGGGGTAAACGTCATGGACTTGCAGTCTTGTGGGGGAAAGACAGACAATAAATAAGTAAAACATGATAATAAAGGCTAAGGAGAAAAGGAAAGTAGAAAAGCAAGTAGGGCTGATGTTACGTGAGAAATATGGATGTCATGAAATGTCTCATTGAGCAGGTAAAATCTGAATAAAGACGTGAAGGAGGTAAGGGAGTTAGCCATTTGGATAGCTGAGAGGAAAGCACTCCAGGCAGAAAGAAGAGCAAGTCCATATGCTCTGAGGAAGGAGCATGACCCAGGATGAGTGAGGAGCCCAACATGATTAGAATAGAGTGAGCAGTTGGAGGAACAGAAGGAGATAAAGTTAGAGAGGTAAGACTGGAATGAGATAACATAGGACCTTTCAAGGACTTTATCTTTTACTGTGAATGAGACAAAACCACTGGAGAGTTTTAAGCAGGCAAATGACAGGATCTGACCCAAGTTTTAGCAGGATCAAGCTGATTTATTGTGTTGAGAATAAACTGGTGGGGGACAAAGGTTAGGAGACCTGCAATAATTCAGGCAACTAGGATGATTGTACTACAGAACTCCAAGAAATATCATTCACCTGGCAGTTTCTGTGAATGGTGCTTTTTGGAATGAACAGTGGATAGCCCAACTGCTGTAGTCAGGGGCTCCACCAGCCAATGTATGTCGGACCAGGGTAGATACAATGTAAATGGTGGGAAGTGCTTAGTCTAGACATATTTAGAAGGTAGAATTACTAGGATTTGCTAACACAGTCATTTTGAGATATGAACCAGTCAAGTATAATTTCAATGTCATCTATGAAGTTTATGAATTATTAATATTCATTGTACCAAATACCGTTTACTAAGGGGAATAATTCACATTTAGTTTTTTTAACCCAACAAGCAGTTTTTCAAAATCTACTATGTAGTATAGCATTGCATGTTCTGTAGGGATTTTTTTATTGTTATTCTATTACAGTTGTCCCAGTTTTCCCCCCTTTGTCCTCCTCTGCCCAGCCCACTCCTTGCTCCCATAGTTAATCACACACTGTTGTCCATGTCCATGGGTCATCCATATATGTATTTTGGCTACTCCCTTTCCCTTCTTTCCATCATTACTCCTCTCCCTCTCCCCTCTAGCCACTATCAGTCTGCTTCATGTTTTCATGTCTCTGGTTCTATTTTTCTTATTAGTTTATTTTGTCTGTTAGATTCCACTTATAAATGAGATCATGTGGTATTTGCCTTTCACTGACTGGCTTATTTCACTTAGCATAATATTCTCTAGTTCCATCCATACTGTCACAAAATGTAGGAGTTCCATCTTTCTTTCTACTGCATACTATTCCATTGTGTAAATGTACCACAGTTTTTGTTTTTGTTTTTTTATCCACTCATATAATGATGGGCACTTAGGCTGTTTCCAGCACATGGCTATTATAAATAATGCTGATATGACCATAAGGGTGTCTAAGTCCTTTTGAGTTGGTGTTCTGGGATGCTTAGGGCATATTCCCAGCAGTGAAATTGTTGAGTCAAAAGGCAGTTTAATTTTTAGTTTTTTGAGGAAATTCCATGCTGTTTTCCTCAGTAGTTGGTTTAGTCTGCATTCCCACCAACAGTGCACTAGGGTTCCCTTTTCTCCATGTCCTCACCAGCACTTGTTGTTTGTTGATTTATTAGTGATAACCAGTCTGATAGGAGTGAGGTGATATCTCATTGTGGTTTTAATTTGCTGCTCTCTAATGGCTAATGAGGTGGAGCATCTTTTCGTAAGTCTACAGGCCATCTGTATGTCCTCCTTTTAGAAGTGCGTATTCTGGTCCTTTGCCTATTTCTTATTGGATTATTTGTCTTCCTGGTGTTGAGTTGTATGAGGAGGTTGAACCCTTGTCTGGTGTATCATTGACAAATATGTTCTCCCACATGGTTGGTTCTCCTTTCATTTTGATGATGGTTTCTTTAGTTGTGCAAAAGCTATTTAATCTGATGTAGTCTCATTTTCCCCCTTTATTGCGTAGGAGATATATCAGCAAAAGTATTGTTATGTGGGATATCTGAAATTTTACTGCCTATGTTCTCTGCTAGGACTTTTATGGTATCATGACTTACATTCATTTTGAGTTTATTCTGGCGTATGGTGTAAGGTGTTGATCTAGTTTCTTTTTCTTTTTTTTTGCGTGTACCAGTTCAGTTCTCCCAAACCATTTATTGAAGAGACTATTTTTACTCCATTGTATGCTTGTGCCTCCATGTCAAATACATGGATTGAAAGAATTAACATCATTAAACTGTCCATACTACCCAAAAACAGTCTGTAGATTCAATGTAATTCCTATTAAAATACCAATGGTATAATTCACTGATCTAGAACAAATACTCCAAAATATTTTATAGAACCCCAAAAAAACAAAACAAAAAACCCCAAAAAATCAGAAGAGCCTCAGCGATCTTGAGAAAGAAGAATAAAGTTGGAGGGCTCCGAATACCTGATATAAAACCATACTACAAGGCCATTATAATTAAAACAGCCTGGTACTAGCATAAAAACAGACACATAGGTCAATGGAACATTACAGAGAGCCCAGAAATAAGCCATGTGTCTATGATCAATTACTATTTGACAAAGGGGGCATGAACATACAATAGAGTAAAAATAGCCTCTTCAATAAATGGTATAAGAATATTTTAAAAAGTACAACAGCAATAACAATAGAAAATCCTGTCCTGGAAATATTTATGATATAGCTTGTTAGCCAAAGCTTCCACAGATTAAAAAATCAAATGAAATAATAAACCACATATTGTATAAAGCAATATAAGAAAACATAGAAAATGAGACTAATAAAATTATATATACAGTATATTTCTCTAGGGAAATGGTCTGATTTGAAAATCATTTTACATTTGTCAGGCTATGCCCATATTTCTGGTTGTTGTACTCCTCTAATTTATTCAACAATTTATTCACTATTTTCTTTTTCTTTTTTTTTTAAAGATATTATTTTATTATTTTTAGAAAGAGGGAAAGAGAGAGAGGCAGAGAGGGAGAGAGACATCAATGTATGGTTGCTTTTCACCTGCCTCCAGCCACAGACCTGACTGGAGACCTGGCTTGCAACCTAGTTATGTTGCCCTGGTTGGGAATTGAACCTGCGACCTTTGGGTTCACAGGCCAGTGCCTTATCCACTATGCTACCAGCCAGGGCACTATTCACTATTTTCTAATACTAACATGCCTTATGTGTTTTCTTTTTAAAATGCTGGATTAGATATGCTTTATGATTGACTCTTGCTCCAGGAGGATATACATAAAGGCTTCATGTCTAAGGTGGGAATTACTTGTTTCACGTGTTCTTCTGTTGCTGATGTCTCAGGTTGCATTCCTCCCGCAGTTTGGTTGATAATTGACAACATTGTGTCCTAGTTTCTATTTGCTCAGTTTCTGACTGACTTTCCCTACCTTTTGACCATTTATCTTACTTGCAGCCCTTTGGCTTATAAGGATTTTAAGACCCTGTGGCCTTTCATCTCAACCCCCTCATTCATAGCTATGCCTTGTCACTTCCTGTTCTGTTATTCCCATTAACACAGCTTTCCTAATAATAATGAGTTAGTGAAAATTATAATAATGAGTTTGATAGCTAACTTTTTTTTTTGAGTACTGACTATGAACTAGATACTAAGATATGCTATTTAAGTACATTTTAAATGTTATGCTCACAGTACATCTATGAGATGGGCTCTATCTTTATCCCCAAAGAGAACTGAACTTTAGAGGCCTTAATATGTGTAAAGTTACTTAGCTAGAAAGTGGCAGTGCTAGAATGCAAGCCTAGAACCTTTTAAAAATATGATGCCATAACATGTCCTTTTCTATCACATACACAAACATGATTCAGAGGGAAAATAGAATCAACAATTAAAAAAAAAATAAAAAACCTCTAATCCCAACTAAGTTGCCTAAACTCTGAAAGTTGTGTAAAGTTGTGTTTCTAATGTTATGGATTTATCATTTATTAATTTTGCCTTGTTTGAGTTGGAGATAGCACTTGCAATACAGTCTTATTTTAATTTTTATTCTTTTTAAAAATATTTTTTAATTTATTATTTTTAGAGAGAGGTGTAGGGAGAGAGGCAGAGAGGGAGAAAGACATCCATGTATGGTTGCCTTTCACCTGCCTCCAGCTACGGACCTGGCTGGAGACCTGGCTTGCAATCAGGTCCTATGCCCTGGCTGGGGAATCGAACCAGTGACCTTTGGGTTTGCAGGCTGGTGCACAGTCTTATTTTTAATGGTATTGATATTAGTGTTGGTTTTGTATGGTCCTACACAGAAGTGCACACACACATATGCACATACAACCTGGACACAGATTAGAGAAGTAGCAATTGAAGATAGAAATGCCAATGGGGATTTCTAACAGACTACGATCAACATTAAAAAGAGGGAAAAGGAAGAAAACTAACAAGTGTTTATTGAGCTTTTCTTGTTATTATCAGTTACTGTGTTCAAAAATGCTCATTTAATCCTGGCAACTCTTTTATTATCCTCATTTTACGTATGAGAAAAATTAAGGGTGAAGAGGTTAATACTTTTATTTGGCAGATGAAGAAACAAAGGATTAGAAAATAAGGTCAAAATCACACTGTCGAAGTCACAGCCATAGCTGAGTTAAAAACCCAGGGTTAGCTAAATTCTAAAACCTGTGGGAATTAATTACTGCAAATGGTAGACAGACTCCAAAGTAGCTGCCATGATTCCCACCTCCTGGTGTTCACAACTTTGTGCAATTTCCCTCTCCTTGAGTGTGAGCAAACCTTGTGACATGCTTCTAAACCATAGAACATGGCAAAAATGTTAGAATATCACTGACTTGCTAGCTGACTCACCATAGGGAGTTTAGGGGACTCTTTACTAGTTATATGAAGTAAGCAGCCATTTCGGGAAAACCTACATAGTAAAGCACTACAGGTATCCACTAGGAGACACGAGTGGTTTCCAGGCAGCAACAATCTAGAGCTGTCAGTTCTACAACTAGAAGGTCTTGGAACCAACACAGTGATCCTGGAAGCAAATTCTTCCTTAGTCTCCAGTGAGAACACAGCCTGATGAATGCAGCCTTATAAGACAAGACCCTGAGCAGATGACGAAGCCAAGTTGTGCCTTGACTCCTGCCTCACAGAGAATGTAACATAAATGTATTATTTTAAATTGCCAAGTTTGTGGTAATTTGTATACCGCAATAGAAAACAAATGCAACACACTACCTTGGTTTTCCTTGTGCCTGGAGCCCAGTAAATTCTAAGCAAATGGTTGTTGCTATTACTATGAGAATCAAAATGAAAATTTAGAATATCAGAGTCAAAGAGAATTTTAAGAGTTAAATGATTGTTTCCAAAGTAATCAAGCAGCTAATTTAGAAGACACAGAGATGATGACATATGAAAAACTTGTATATTTACAAACCCCCAACAATTATTGAGTATATTATTATCACATGAAATATAACATTTCTAGTGGTGCATATATCCACATCTTACATGATACTCAAAGTAAACTGCAAAGCCTTCTTACATTAAGATAGCCTACCTTAGATATTGAAGAAATATTGAAACATTCAGATTCCAGTCATATTATTATAAATTGCGATTTTTAAACAGTTAAAATAACTTACATGATGCCCTGGCTGGTGGCACAGTGGATAGGGTGCCGGCCTGTGAACCCAAAGGTCACTGGTTCAATTCCCCAGCCGGGGCACATGACCAGATTGCAAGCCAGGTCTCCGGCCAAGTCTGTGGCTGGAGGCGGGTGGAAGGCAACCATACATTGATGTTTCTCTCCCTCTCTGCCTCTCTCCCTTCCCCTCTCTCTGGAAATAAATAAATAAATGAATGAATGAATAAATAAATAAATAACTTACATGTGATGGATACAATAGTTCAAGGCATTGGATCAAAAAACCAAATCCAAATGAAACCACTATCAGCATAACACTTTCAGTTCATGAATGTACAGGAATTTTGCTTACCAGAGATAATTTACACTAAACACACAACATAATTATAAAGGAGGCCAGTCCAGAAAGTATCAGCCAGGTACTATGACAAATAGACGTTTATTGATGAAGATGCAAGATACAAGAAACATTGTAGGTAGGATAATGATGACTCAGTCCCCTTCAAAGTAGGTACCTTGGGACCACACACAGTTCTCTCAATTGCCAGCAGCTGCCCTGTTGTCTTTCTCTGAATCTCATCAATGGTCTGAAATCTTACCTTTCAAAAGTGATTATAGTTTTGGAAAAAGCCAGAAGTCTCAGGGCACCTAATCTGGGTTGTAGGGAGGCTGAGTCACCCGGGTAATTTGATGTTTGGCCAAAAAACATCACAAGACATGATATATGAGCAAGCACATTGTCACATGAAGCTGCCAAACACCACTTGCCCATAGCCTTGAGCTTCTGAATCATCCAAATAGTTTTTGGGAGGAATGTTCAAGCTTAATGCACAACTTGATGCAGATTTGTTACTCCACTTGCTCAGTCATATCTAATTCAACAGCCACACAGTACACATGCACACTTGAGGAGTCTACCACCCCCACTGACTAGTACAGTGAAATTGTCATTGTTCACGTATTTCAGCCCATTCTCCTTGGCTGCCGCATTACATCCACGTCACACAAACTGTTCTTGTTGTATTAACAATGGTTGGACTTTTGTGGGACAGACTTGGTATATTTAGCTATAAAATAGGTAAGAGCCCCAGTCAGGGCACATAACCAGGTTGCAAGCCAGGTCTCCAGCCAGGTCCATAGCTGGAGGCAGGTGAAAGGCAACCATACTTTGATGCTTCTCTCCCTCTCATTCTCCCTTCTTGCCTTTCTCTCTGGAAAAAAAGAGAGGCTAGTGCCTATGTCTAAGTTGCAAAATGATTTTTCTGATTGTTTCTTCTACCAGTGTCCTCGTCCCTTTATGAATTTATATTGGCATATGAATATATAGTTTCTGACAAGGAAGTCTTTTAGAATGGTGTTTATTGAGTTGACATGCTAACATCACTACTGTCACACAAATATGCCCTGAACACCAACCTAGAGCCCTGGCTGGTGACACAGTAGATAAGGAGCTGGCCTGCAAACCCAAAGGTTGCTGGTTTGATTCCCAGCCAGGGCATGTAACCAGGTTGCAAGCTAGTTCTCCAGCCAGGTCTGTAGCTGGAGGCAGGTGAAAGGCAACCATACATTGATGTTTCTCTCCCTCTCTGTCTCTCTTTCTTCCCCTTTCTCTAAAAATAATAAATAAAATATTTAAAAAATGCACTGAACATGTAGTAAACATAAACATAGGCCTTTTGTAGGTATTTTAGAATTTAAAAAATTGCCCATTCTTCCTCTAATGAGAATATATGGCCCTGATAATTATCACCATTTATAATCGTAACAGTTTTAATAAACATTATGCCAAATACAGCATTAGTAATATGGTAGCTAACTATTTTCTTCTTTAGGGCAATGATGATTTCTATCAGTTTTTCTTAATTTTCTGTTATCTGTGCTTTCTGGAAATGAATACTAATAATATATTTACACATATTTGTGATTTGCTTTTTCTTTCTAATACTGAAATGATTCAAGGGATAATAAATGAACATGTTAATTATTTGAAATTGAGTCACCTAAATTAAATCACTTGTCCAATTGTTTTTGGCAAATATGATCAACAGCATTTCCTTTTCTGTTTAGATTTATGATGATTTGTTCTGTGGAAAAGTAAAAGTAGACATCATGCTGGATCCCTGAAAGAACTAAGCACAATACCCAATGTGTGTTTCCTCCCTATGATATGTTATCTACAGTTGGATAATGAGTACAGCAAACCAGTCTGTCTTGTTCTAGTGTTTGTGAAACATTTCAAGGCATTGTTTAATCCAACTGACCACTAGAGCAACTTGGAATCTTTTTTGGAACAAGGTGGAGTGTAAATGCAAATAGTTTTTGAAGGAGATTTTACTTGGGGTGGTGAACACACAATACAATATACAAATGATACATTATAGAATTGTACACCTGAAACATATAATTTTATTAAACATTATCATCCCAACAAATTCAATACAAAGGAACAAACAAAACCCCCATGACAAACAGTTTTTTAAAAGGCCAAACCACCAGATCTAAGGCAGTTTTTGAACTGCTGATTTCCTGATGCAGGTTCAAAATATAGGAACTTGCTAAGTCTGTTTCTTAGTAAAATCTATGCACTGATTCTAGACTTAAAGTGAAATTATTTTCTTCTTTGGCCTTAGATGTATTTTGGGGAGCTTTTGCTTAATATTTTTATAAGATAAACTCATATATTTTGTAATGAGATCAGGGATTTAGGTGGATTTCTTTATTATTTATAGTTAATTTTATTTCATGTTGGGAATTGATAACCTCACTCTCCTTGTTACAAAATTGCAGAGAACTGAAACGAGAGCAACATAAGGTAAGCATTATCACTCAACTATTTTTTCGTTCTCTCCCCACCCCCCACTTTAGCTCTTTAGTGGACAAAATGTTATTTCACAAAGTTATGTTCGCAGCGTTCAAAGGGACTTCTTGGGAGCGAAACTTGCATGAACATTTTTTTTTTCAATTCCCAGCTATAAGTTACATTTTCACTTTTGATTTTTTGAGCATACTAAGTGTCTTACAAATGCCTGAAACCTTGGTATTCTTAGCGAGTTTCAAAATTGACATACATCTTCCTAAAATTAAGACATGACGATTCAAATGAACACGGGCCCTTTTCTTCTCTCTTTATAAACATTCTAAGCCATTCGCTTTCTTTCCGAGGGTCTGTCACTGGCTTCAGGTTGCCGGCCCTCGGAAACTAGGTTGAATGGGGTTACCATTAAAAATCACAACGGGGAGACAGGAACAGTGCACACACACTTCAAGTATCGCGGTTGATTTCAGTGCCTGGAAAGTGAGACAGGTTCCTGGCAGCAAGGCCTGAGCTGCGGGAAAGGGGGCTTGGTGGGCGAGGGCCTCCGAACAGAGACCACGCGCAGTTTTCGGGGTCCCGCGGGCTGTTGGGGAGGGGGGTGACCTTTAACTCTGCGGAGGACTTTTATCTGGGAAACTCGCCACCGTGTCCACCTGCAGGGGGTGGCGGGAGAGGTGGAATACGCCGGCAGCAGGTCCTTTAATAGGTCCCGGGCGATCTAGGGACTTCCGCTGTCGGTGGGTCCCGGGGTGGGCGAGGGCTCAGTCCCAGCGAGGCGGGCGGGGGCCCCGGGTGCTCTTCAGAACAACTCCGGGTGGGGGAAGGGTCTTGGGGAAGAGGAGAGTTCAGCGTGGCTTTCTGTCCGCGCCTGCAGGACCATGAGAGGGGGTGCAAAGGAAGCGTGCGGGGTTTTTCCCGCCGCTGGGGAACACGGGCGCGGCCGGCGCTGCGGCCCCTGCCCCGAGGCGGCGAGCGCTCCCCCCAGGCCCGGCCGCGGCCCTCCCGCCCCGGCAGAGCCGCGCGGTGGATTGTGGGCTGGGGGCTGCGGCGGCCTCGCGGCGGCCTCCGGCGCTGTCTTCCCGGACCTGGTCTGACCGAGCGGAGTCGGTAGGGCGAGGGGAAGCAGTCTGCAGGGAGCAGACGCCCTAAGAGTAGAGGTCGCGGCGCGGCGGCGGCTCCCCTGCAGGCCGGGAATGTGGGAGAGGCGGTGGCAGCAGCGGCGGAGGCGGCGCTGCGGACCCGGGGGAAACTGCTGGCTGACAGGACACCCGGGAGAGACGTGAGGGAGCCGCGGCTGCCGCCTCTCATCCCCAAGCAGAGTTGGACTCAAGAGGGCAGCCCTCTGCTCCCCGGGTTGTGGGGCTAGGCGGCGCGGGGCTGGGGCGAGAAGCCGGGCTCGGGCCCCGCCGGGCTCCGGGCGGCGGCGGCCGCGGAGGAGCAGCCTCGGCGCGACGGGAAGGGCTGGAGGCGGCGACGATGCACTAGGCCTCGCTGTGGGGCAGCTGCCCGAGACCCGCAGGTAGGTGTCGGGCCGACTCCGCCCGGACCCCGGCGCTTCGGGGCCCACCCTTCACCCAACCTCCTCCGCGGAGAGAGGGACCCGGACCCCACCCCTCTGTCTCCTCCCCGGCTCCAAAGGGACCGCGGTTCGGTCACAGCTGACCGGCGGTGAAGCTCCATTCTCCCCTCGGCCACCGACCTGTCTTTTTCTTTTCCCGGGTCGCGGGATCGGGCGGGCAGACGCGCGCCCTCCTTCCAGCCGGTGGCCGCGAACGCGGTTCTCGCCCGGCTCCCGGCTCTGGAACTTCCACCACGCTGCCTCGGTGCTGCCCCTAAACTTTCTTTTCGCAGCCGGGCCCGTAGGCCCACTTTTGGGGCTACTAGAATAATTTAAATGGAGAAAGAGCGTTTTTCTTTTCCGGGGAAGGCTCACCCAGTGCGTACCTGGGGGTTGTGCAGCTCGGCGTAGAGCTCGCAGTGTTTGGTTCGGCGATTCGCGTCCCAGTGTCGTGCTGCGCCCGCAGCTGCCGGGACACAAAGGCCGCCCGCCCGGCGCCCGGCGGGGACTTGCCTGCGGGGCGCGCTTGACCGCGGGGGCTGGCGATGGGCCGAGCCCAGAATGGTCTTTTCAGCCAGATTGCAATTTTAAAAACTTCTGCTTTAACCAGCTTTATTTTTTTGGGCTGTATGGAGGCTTTCCTTACTTTCAAAGAATGAAAACGTTTGTAGTACTTTTGTTTTTAATTGGTCCTGTTTCTGATTGATCAACCCCCAGGGCAATCTTAATAGTAAACGCTTACAAGGCAAGTGAGAAGGGTGGTGTTGTGAAGACTGCAGATGTTGATGGACGTTCAGGTTGATTTGTATAAATCATATATGGAGAATTCTAATTGGAAGAGTATTTTTTTTTTTAAGATTTTATTTATTATTTTTAGAGAGAGGGGAAAGGAGAGAGGGAGAGGAACATCAGTGTATGGTTGCCTTTCGCCTGCCTCCAGCTATGGACCTGGCTGGAGACCTGGCTTGCAACCTGGTTATTTGTCCTGGCTGGGAATCGAACCAGTGACCTTTGGGTTCGCAGGCCTGGCCTTATCCACTGTGCCACCAGCCAGGGCTGGAAGAGTATCTTGAGAGCCTTAATCATTTCTAAGCATTTATGATAGAACAGAAGGAATGATTGGATTTGTTTGTTTGACTGTGTTCATATTGGAGTTAGAATCTGATTTCCTAGCAATAGGTGTTACTTGATGGTTCCTCGTGATCATTATTATCATTGTTCATGATAGATTTGGGTAAAAGTGATCAATAAGTGCAAATTTTGGTTTGGAGTATTAGATGTTTGCAATTTAATGTGATTTGGCTATTTTTCACTTATGCTTTGGTAACTTCAGAATTATTACATTACTAGGATAGACGTAGTCTGAGAATCACTACTAAAATAAATGAAAAGTGTTTTTTTAATGGTCTTTATAAAGAACGTATCACAATAAAACCTCAAAGACTGTCCATATTTTGTTGCTGATTATATCCATATGTTTTGTTTTTGTGGAGGTATGGTTACGGTAGCATTTGGTTTTTTGAAATGTTTTTCATAGCTTCTAAATCATGCAAAGTTTACCAGGAAAAGGTGATTACATTTTCATATGTTTTATGGGAATGTTAAAATTTATTTCTGAATAGGTATTGTTTTAATTTTAATTTTTTCCTTTTCATTGAATTTATTGGGGTAACTCTGGTTAACAAAATTATTCAGGTTTCAGGTGCACAATTCTACAACACATTATCTGAACACTATTGTGTGCTCACCACCCCAAGTCTAATCTCAGTCCATCATCATTTATCCCATCTATACCCTCCTCCACCTTCTCCCCTCCCCACCCTACCCCTGGGCAATCACCACACTGTTTTCTATTCCAGGAGTTCCTTCTTTTTCTTTTTGCTCAGTTCGTCCAGACCCCCCAACAGCTGTTTGGGTAATTCTGGATAGGTATTAAGTTTCCAATAATTTTGAAACTAAAATCAGTGTTATAACTCATGAAATGGCAAAATTTGCAGAATTTATTCTTAATCACATTTTCCTATCAGTAAAAGTTGATAGACTTATTTTCCTGCTTTTACCTTTTTACAGTTTTACTGAGTAAAAGTACACGCACTCATTTAAAGTGTAAAATACTAGCCCTGGCTGGTAGCACAGTGGGTAAGGCACCGGCCTGCAAACCCAAAGGTCGCAGGTTCGATTCCCCAGCCAGGGCACATGACCAGGTTGCAAACCAGGTCTCCCTCCAGTCAGGTCTGTGGCTGGAGGCAGGTGAAATGCAACCATACATTGATGTCTATCTCCCTCTCTGCCTCTCTCCCTTCCCCTCTTTCTGGGAATAATGAAATAAAATCTTTAATATATATATATATATATATATATATATATATATATATAATAAACTGCATTAAAAAAAAATAAAGTGTAAGCTACTTACACTTTAGCATATTTACAAAGTTGTACAACCATCATCATAATCAATTTTAGAATACTTTCATCACCCCCAAAAGAAACAGTTGCTCTCCATTCCCCCACCCTACTCTAGACTTTGGCACCCACTGATCTACTTTTCATCTCAATATTTGCCTCTGTGGTTCATTCATATAAATAGCATCAGCTCAATAGCTAGAAAATTTTTTGTTTTAAAATCAGTTTACATGTTTAAAATATGTTATTTGAGTCAGAATAAGAAACTGATCATTGGTGTTAAGCATTGCTTTAAACACCTGACATACTTTTTGATTGTATTCAGCATAGATTAATATAAGTGTGAAGAAAGGAAAAAGCATGAATGGCTTCAGTGACCTTAAGAGGTGGTCTGGTGAGCTGGGAGTCAATAAGTAAAAGCTGAGAGGGTATCTCTGTCAATAAGGAAGAGCTGAGAGTATTAGCGTAGTAAGGTAGGGAAAGACCTTAAAGGTCATCAGCTTATTTCCTGCTTGCTGCACAAACAGATGGCAGGAACCAGATGAGGAAAGCTCTTGAATCTCTAAGGATGCATGGTTCAAGAACCACAGTGTGGCCGTGAAGGGCAAGAAATGGGGATTTGTCAGAATTGTTTAGGTTTTCTTATACATCTGTGCATGCATGTTCATATGTACATGTTGTATCTGACATTTTACTAGCAGAGAAGGGAGAAAACTGGACATTTCCCCAATGGGAGAAGACTAATGTTTCCACATGGATGAAATTCATGTTATAAAATTCCCTAAAAATGCTTTAAAGAGTATGGCATACATAATACATTATTTAATCTCCTTGTTCTGTTACCATGTATTAAAACTCCAAATTTTAAAAACAAAATTAATTTTAAAAAATTACAATGAACAGGGCTGGTTGATGGCCTCCCAGGATCCTAACATCTAAACCAATGGGTTTCCAAGCAGGAGTGATTTTATCTCCAAGGGACCTTTAGCAGTGTCTGGAAACATTTTTTCATTATCACAAGGGATGTTGATAAACATTCTACAATGAACAGTATATATCCTACTCCACCTCCTCCTGCCCCAAAACAACAGAGAATTAAAGAATTAATCTGACCCAAAATGTCAGTAGTATTGTTCTAAACCAGTAGTTTGCATGATTGTGATAAGGGCCTGAGCTGGTGGATCAGATTAACCCTTCAGGTTCTCTAGCAACTTTGTAGGGGCAGACAGCTGAGAGAAAAATAAAAGGAAGCCTGTTTATAACAATGTAGATGTTCTTGAATGTTTTATTGTCTTCAAATCTGAAGAAAAATTATTTTTTAACTTGAATTTATTAGGGTGACATTGGTTAATAAGATTATATGGGTTTCAGGTGCACAATTCTATACTACATCACCTGTGTATTGTATTTGTGTTCATCACCTCAGATCAAGTCTCCTTTCATCACCATTTATCCCTGTTATAACCTCTTATACCTTCCCCTGTAGAAATTGTTTCCCCTGAAAATGGCACCCTTATTTTACTGAAAATTTGAGCTATTATTCTTTGAATTGTTCATTACTGGTGCATATGTTTTTTAAAATTAGAAATACAGTATAGTACTAGTGTGTTTATAAGTGATTTTATTTTTTTCATGATAGTCAACTGCCAAGAAAAAGAGAAGTAGGCTAAGTGTTTTAGTTAATTAATAATGTATTAATATCCAAAAATTTTCAAAGTGTATACATGAATCTCATCCTTATTTTTCTTATAGGCCCCAGTTTTGATTCATTAATTTGTTTTAAACAATTCAGTTTGGTGATGATAGACGATTGACATTTGGGGTCAGTTTCGCTATTTATTTGTCTTATGGCCTTAAGAGAAATTATTCAATCTTCCTGAGCCTCAACTTTTTCTTCTATAAAACAGGAATAGTGATCATTTCTGCATTACAAGGTTTTTGTGAAAATTGAATGGGGTAATGATGTTAGAGATGCTATGTCAACTATAAAATACTGTGTAGGAGTTAGTGCGCCTGAAACAATTGTTATATCAATTATACCTCAATTGATACTTGATATCAATTGAGGACTTGGTTACTTGTTTCAGAAGGATGAAATTAGAATGGGATAGAGAGGGTGCCAAAGTCAGGAATATAGATAGCAAGGGAACAGTGACTGCTGACAGCTTCTCTAAGAAGAAGAGAGAAATTCTAAAATATAGATGGATAACAAACTAGCAAAAGAACTGGTATTATTACCAACTTAGAAGCTCTTTAACATAGGGGCAAACTGACTTCCTTCAGTAGCACTTCAATAGTGAGAATATCACTATTGTAGAACAGTATAAAACTGATTATTAAAATGGTGAAATCAAGTTATCTAGAAAAGGTTACCTTGTTTTCAAAATGTTACTTGAAAAGTTATGAACATTAATTTCAGAATTAAATTTTGCAGAAGTTACTTATTTGTACAAAAAGTTTTAGCCTTTTTTGAGAGTAAGCTACAGTTATCTGGATTAATTCCCTGTTCAGAATAATTCTTTCTGTCTATTCATTTACTATTCATGCCTCTTTTATATTTGAAGGGCTTTTCTACCACTGGTAAGTATTCTTCAAATGTGAAGGTGTACCTGAAGAAATAAGGGTTTTAAACCTATCCACTATTTGTAAAATCTGTCTTTCTAGATGTTTCTTTTTGTCATTTTTCAACTTCTTCTTACATGAAAAGAGATGCTTAGATCTTTTGACATGTCCAGTAGTCTATAGTATGTTCTGTAGCATGTAAAGTTGAATTAATTCAAATACATAAAATGAATGGGGAAAAATCTCTTATATAATTTTAACTGGTCAGCTTTCATAATCCTACAAGAGTAGACTTAAGGTAAACAGGTGAAACTATTCAGTGAGATTTTTCTGGGGTAGCAGAAGGGTAGAATAGTTTGAGATAGTATTCATAGTAAGTCATGTGGTGCTATTGGTAGATGTATTTTTAAAAAATATGATGAACTTAAAAAATTAGATTTTTGAAAGTGGTGGATGTTTTCAGGGCAAAAAAAATGCTGCCTGGACGGGTTGCTGAATTGGTTGGAGAATTGTCCTGTACACCAAAAGGTTGTGGGTTTGATTTTTGGTCAGGGCACATACTTCGGTTGTGGGCTGGACCCCTGGTCAGGTTCTTGTGGGAGGCTCCAATAGATGTTTCTGTGTGCCTGCCTGCCTGCCTGTCTTTCTCTCAAATCAATGAACATACCGTTGGGTGATGATTTTGTTAAAAAGCTACCAATTTGGAGAATTTTATATTCAAATAATTAGTGTCTTGACTGAAAGGAACTTCAGAGAGTAGGTGTTTTTATATGAATATTGTGATGATGCACATTATATTTTATAATGTTTCTTTCCTATGGAGTGAATAAAGTACAATTTGGAAATCAAAATAATTATGTCAAGAAAGTTCATTACCTGTTTTTTCCTTTTTCATTTTGGCTAAACTGAGGTATAGGTTGGGTTCAGGTTGTAAAGAGTTTTTAGATTTGATAGACTTGCTACATATCGCAATCAAAGAATACTTAAGGAGAGTGACCTAATCAGATCTTAATTTTATTTTTTAATTTTTAAAAGATTTTATTTATTATTTTCAGAGAGAGGGGAAAGGAGAGAGGCAGGGAGGGAGAGAAATGAGAGAAACATCAATGTATGGTTGCCTTTCACCTGCCTCCAGCTACGGAGCTGGCTGGAGACCTGGCTTTTGCAACCTGGTTATGTGCCCTGGCTGGGAATCCAACCAGTGACCTTTGGGTTCGCAGGCCGTTGCCTTATCCACTGTGCCATCTGCCAGGGCTAGATCTGAATTTTAGAATGATGATTCAGAAGTTGAGTGAGGTTAGGAACAAAGAAGGATTTTGAGTAAGAGGCTCCTATAGTCTAATCTGCAAATAAAATTCTGAATTAGAGTAGTGGCAGTTGGAATGGAGAGCAAGACATGGATTTGTAATGAATTTTGGAGGTAGAATCCATTGTATGGTCCAATTTGGCACAAAAATGGAAGACTAGAGAGAGGTGAAGGAATCTAGAGGCTCTAGGGTTTCCAGTGAGGGAAACTACGTAAAGGATATTGCTATTTACTGAGTTAAAGAAGGAATAAATTTTTGGCAGGTGGAAGAGAGGAGTAAAGATGGTAGATGTATTGTAAATTTTGGATGTATTGAATTTTAGATGTCTTGTGAGACTTGGAAGATGTCCAGTAGTCAGTCATAAATTTGGGTGTGGGACACTGTAAAGAGGTTAGGACTACAGAATGATCTGAAATCTATGTAGTATTCTCTGTCTCTTTTACTATTATCTGAGTTTGAGTTCAGGCTACACTCATCACTCACCTAGATTATTGGAAGTTTGCTATCTGGTCTCTTCTAATCTTGGGTGTCTCTAATGTATTTGCAGTGCTACAATCAGTGATCTTTCTAAAGGACAGTTATTTCTCTGATTTTCATTCTCAAGATGAAATCCCCATTCCTTTAACAAATTTATAAATTCATTTGTTATTTTCTCAACTTATTTCTTTAGCCTAATGACTGTCCAAACCTCCCCACATTCCTCACATAACTTCCTCAGAAATACTTAACTCGTAGTTCCTGGCAATAGGCTTTCTTTTGCATGCAAACATTTGCACATACTGTTCCCTGTTCCTGGAGTGTTCTTGTCACACTCTTCCTCCCTTCCATTTGTGTATCTCATTTCTACTTATCTTCAGTTCTTGGTAAACTTTCATTTGTTATTGTTATTATTATTGAAAAATTTTAAACCCAGAGAAGAGTCAAAAGGATAGTAAAGACCTTTATGTATACACACACACACTCATATACACACACACACCCTTCTTTTGCTAAACCTGAAAACAAGATGTAGGTATCATGATGCTTTACTCCTAAACATATCCTCACCTTCCAATTACAGGGACATTTTCTAACACAACCACAATACCATGTGACACCTAAGAATAGCAACAATTGCTGAACAGTGTTATTCAACATATAGTCCATACTTAAATTTTCTCACTTGTCCCAAAATTCTTTATAGCTTTCCTGTCCTCTTATGCAAGATTCAATGAAGGTTCATGAGTTTGGGCTGGAATGTTTCAATCTGGACGAGTCCCATTGCCTCCCTCTCTTCTTTGGTTTATCTTTTGAATAGTAAAGCTATTTGCCCTGAAGTATATTCCATATTCTCAGTTAGTCTGTTTCTTGATGATCAGATTCTGGTCAGGTATTTCTGTCAACAATACCCCACAGATGATATGTGTACCTACTACTTTATCATCTCAAGAAACACATAATATAAGGCTGTCCGCTGTTGGTGTGATTCAAGCTTGATCACTTGATAAGATGTGAACTGAAAGATCTCTCAACTGTTTAATTAAATAATCATAAGATGATATTTTGTGGCTATGTAAATATTCTGTTCCTAGCAACCTTTTAAATCATTGGTTTTAGCATCCATCAATGATTCTTGCTTGACAAAACAGAACCAAATATATGAATACAGTGAATAGGCCTTCAGTGGTCAGAGGGAAAAGGGCTTGGGGGGAGGGGGGAGGCAGAGACAGGGAAGGGGAGCAGCTTAGGCAAGAACCTAGTATAAAGGAACCATGGACATGGACGACAGGTGGGATTGACTTTGGGGGGAATGGGTGGGTGGGGAGGGGGACAGAGGGGAGCAAAAAGAGGATGGATGTAATACAACAACAATAAAATAAAATAAAAAATTCTTGCTTGAATCATTTATTGAATAGGATGATTACAAATGGTGATTCTTCTAATTTTTTCATTCGGTTTACATTTACTATTTGCATTGACTTTTGAGGGTATTGAGGTCAAGTTAGAGGAAGACTATAAACAACTGAATTTAAAAATTAGGTCATTCTTCACCTTTTCAGAGCCAAATGAGTGCTGGAGATAAGAGGACATTGCTAAGGAGGTAGACCAAAGAGAGAATAAAAAGGTTCACCAAGATGGGGAGGTAAAAAGTAGCTTGAGAGCATAGAGTTGAGGGAAGGAACTTTAGTTTAGTACTTGAACTTCTTTTTGATGGGCCAATGAGTTGAAAGATTGGAGTTAGAAAATAATAAAGCAAGGTCTCAGGTGAAGTGGGAAGAAGTGAGATCAAGAACAGCTAGCTGTTTGGGGTTTTAACCCTGAAAAAGAGCAGGCACCTATACTGTACCTCAGAAAGTTGGAAGTTGTGTATATATAGGTGAGAATTAGGTATGTCTGGATATGAAGTTGTATCTGAGGACTTTATTTTGAGGGACAGTGTTTGAAGTAAAAGGACAGTTTACTTTTTAAGCTTGGGCTTGATAAAGATAAGCTAGGGGACATGAGAGTGCTAAAAGTTTGTTATAAATACTTTGGGGACTGGGAAAGAGGGGTTTTACAATAAATAAGTGAAAGAACTGCTAAGCAGGGCTTCATCTGAAATTGGAACTTAACAAATCTATAGTTTGCATGTTTTATATCAGTTTTCTCTGGCATTGTCCAGCAAGCCAGGAACAAAGCAAAGGCATTGTATTGAAGAGAAATGAGGGAGATAATTGAAGCTATAAGGGAGACTTGAAGCTATTGACCATGGGATTCAAGCTAAGTAGAGAAGCTAGTAAGGTGGAACTGGGCTAAGAGACCCAAATAATGGGGGAGGCAGGAGTATAGAGATAATGTCAATCAATGATTACTTAAAATATTAACTTATTGTTGGTTTGGGGTTATAGTAGTAATGAACTTTATTTATACTTTAAGGTAGCATTTAGTATTTTCATTTCTGAACCACTTCCTGACTCATTGAAGATGAGTTTGTAGCTTTATCTTCTCTAAAAATAAAACTTGAAAGCATTGTTTTCATTGCTACTTAACACTCATAGAGTACTTGTTTTTAGATTATTTGAAGATCCTTCCCTTTAGGAATTTAGGTATAAAATATATTTTATTGACCAAGATGGACTGTTAACATTAGGTTATTTCTACTCTGAAAAGAAACAAGGCAGGGATAACCCAAAACAGTGGATTGTCCAGCCCTAGCTGGTGTGGCTCAGATGGTTGGATCATTGTCTTGTAAACTGAAAGGTCATGGATTTGATTTCCTGTCAGGGCACATGCTGGGGTTGCAAGTTCTCTGCCTATTTCTGTTTCTCTCTCACATCCATGTTTCTCCCCTCTGTTTCCCTCCTTCTTTTAAGTCTGTAATTATGTCCTCAAGGTAAAGATTTTTAAAAAGCTGATAATCCAATTCTTATTTTTATCCTTATGAATATATTATTTCTTATAGCAACTATTTTCATGGTAGGGTAGATTACATTGATTTTATTTTAAATTTACTCTTTGTAGCATTTTAATGTGTCTAATGTTTACATATTTAAGACATAATCTATTCTCAAGTAACTTTGAGTTATTTGATTTTAGGATTTATTTGCTGATCTTTGACTGAGACACCAAAAACAGAACACTAGTGTTCTAATTTGATGCACTTTGACAAAAATGTCATAAGTAATATAGTCATATCAATGGCACAAAGAAGTAAAATAAAGCTTCCAAGTTATAGTTGGTTTTCATTGAATTTTTTACATGCTAGAGGCAGATTTTTATCACAGTACAATTTTATTAATCAATTCTGTGCCGTGACTCACAATTTCAATGGCTATTCTATTATGTTCTTTCACTATATTAAATCTGATGGGTACTTGCAAAAAAATACATTGCTTTTATTTTGAATAATATCTAGATTTAAAATACATACATATATGTTGCTTTTTAGGACATTTATGAAAATTTATTACTGATAAGGATGTCATACATGAAATATCACTTATTTTAGAGCCATTTAATACTACAGATAGTTATACTTTTTGTCCTCCTAGCCAAAATTATCTTCATTTTGTCACTAAATAAAAAGTAAATAGGGAACTTAAAGAAACATATATTCAGACTTTCCTACTAGGCATAGGGTCTTATAAATGTCAAATGAGAATGTAAGGGAAAGGAAATTAGATTAGTACAACTTCGTTCTTATTTTGTGGATTCCTTTAGATACTTTCATTTTTCTTTTCTTTTAAAAAAATTTTGTTGTTGTATTACATCCATCCCCTTTTTACTTCTTTCATTTTTAATGGCCAAGATGAATAGACAAGTATTTATTTATATGACAGCCTTAATTTGTTAGCATTTTTGAAAACCCAGATATTTATGTTTAAATTTTGGCTTAATTATTGAGATTATGGCCAATAATGTGTATGATACATGATTTAAATAAAAATTTTAAGTACTTTAAAAAAATTCTGGTTTAACTAGATTTTTGTCAGGTGACAATAAAACTTATACCTAAATAGAGTATGAGTTTATTGTTGTCTCTATGCCATTTGGAAGAAGATTAATTATACGACTTTCCAGAAATTGGATCTTAAAACCCCAAAAGTGTTGTGATAAGTGCTTCTTAAAATATGAGATTTGAGATATTTTACATTTCTGATTAAAAAAAAGAATACTGATTTCTATCAAATCAATCTTTAGTAGGATATTATGAGTATGTGGTTTGTTTTTTGTTTTTTTTCCTGGCATTTATTAGTACTTCTAAATATGGGGAATTCAGGTTTACCTTTTTTGTTTGCTTTAAAAAAATAGTGTTGAGTATTGAATTTTTCTTTTTTACTTAGCTTAAATCCATTGTATCAAACTCCGGTGTAAAAAATACTCCCTACTTTATCCATATCTTCTCAAAATACAATTAGATGTTATATAAGATCATTAATAAGTCAATTATTTAAACTTCAGAACATATTTCCTCTTTAAAGTGCTAAATTGATGATCTGTATAACATTATTCCACATTGTAGCTCAAGAATTATATCTTTGCTAAGAAAATATTAATTATACTGATTAAAATGTAAAGTGTCTCTTTACTTGAAGAATGACTTTCTAGCAGTACTAATTTTATAAAATTCTTTGAACCTAAAGAAATCAAGGCTTGAAAATTTATATAAATCAGATGTTAAGTATTTTTATTTATTTATTTTTCACTCAAGGATATGTTGACTGAATTTTAGAGAGAGAGAGAGAGAAACAAGAGAAATGCTGAGAGAAACATTGATCAATTGCCTCTTATAAGTGCTCAGCCTGGGGCTGAGACCTGTAACCTATGTATGTGCCCTGACTGAGGATCAAACCTGCAGCCTTTTAGTGGTACAGGTTTATGCTGCAAACAAATGAGCCAACTGGCCAGGGCTGCTATAATTTATTTTTAACATAAAATGGACATCTATGATTATTAGTCTAAATAATTGTTATTGGATCAACAATTGATCTTATAAGGAGGAAAAAAGAGGAAAGCACTGGTTGCCTGAAATGTTTGGGAAGCAGTCAGTGAAATAACTTTTTTTTGTTTGTTTGTTTTTTTTGAGAGGCAGTGTGGAGTGGAGACAGAGGCATGGAATTTAGAATCAGAAGATCTGAATGCAAATACCATCTTCACAGCTAACTAAATGGTTTTGAAACTGGTTACTCAAACCTGTAAATTAATTCACATGAGGATCTTTGATACATTCATTCATTCACTGATTAATTTAGAAATGTGTTTCTTACTAGGTTGTTAGGAAGACCAACAAAATAAGCTGAATGAAAGCAAGCAAAGGTGAAATGTATAAGTTGTTAGTCAAATATTAGTGATGATATAATTCTTTGTACTGTCTTTCCATTGGTTCCTTCTCCCCTGCCATCCTTCCTTCTTTAACGATAACATTTTCAATGCACTCTTGATCTTAGGACATCACAGAAACTTTAGAACTAGTATTGGGAGTGAGGCAATCCATATTTGCCCAAATCACAGCTGATTGTCCTCCCCCTGAAATAAGGGCATTAGGCAGGGGAGTAGGGTGGAAATCAACTTTTCTGGATTAGTTTGCTCATTTTCTCATTGTTGCCTGACAAAGTTCTTTCTCGGGTCAAGGCATAGCCTGAGGTGCCTCCTGGTTCCTGGGTACAATTAGTCCCTCTTTCTCTTTGCCTTTATTCCTGTGTATATCTTAATCTTTCCTCTCCCCTATTTCCTTTCTCCACAACTTTTTCGTGTTTCTTTTTAATCCCATTCTTTGGTTGGTTTTTTGCTGTTTGCCTAAAAATATCCTCAGGTTTCCCAAGGCCTAAAATATTCTTGCACAACCCTTAAGTCTCTTTTCTTTCACCATCAAAAGAGATGTTGATCTTGTTGCCTTTATTACTTCATCACTTACTTAACCACAAATGGTATGGCTTCTGTCCCAAACACTGTCCTAAATTTGTTCTAATCCAGTATCTTTTAAGTTAGCAACTTCCTTGACCTCTTTTTGGCAGCATGTTGACACTACTGTTCACCATTTCTGGATGCTTCTTTTTCGGCTCTTGTAAGGATGGGTATTTCTGGTTGTTTTTTCCTTTCCTCTTAGATGTGTTTGCCCCACCCCTATCTTCAAGCTTTCATGAGTCCTCATTTCCCTCACTTTCTCCCTTTGTAATATTGTTTCCCTGTGACTAAAATTATTTACACTTATCATTCCTGTAAGTAATTGAACAGAGGCAGGATTCTGTTTACTACAGGAAAGACTTCTTTTTCCCCTAAAGCAATTATAGTTGTTTTGGAGCAATAATCTGCTTTTCAAGTAATCAATTGAAGACTTCCAAGTGGAGGCAGAAAGACCTCTTGTAGAAAGGATTCATGTATTAGGTAGAAAGTTGAGCCGGATAAAGTCCCACCCAACTCAGAGATTTTGATTTTTATCTAATCCAGTCCACTCCCAAGGATTCAACTTTGACCTTTATTTAAAAGCCTTTCAAAGCATTTTTCCAGCCTGCTTCCTCATTCCTCTTTTCTCTTACAAGCACAGTTTGTGTCATCAAAGTTGCTTCTGTTCTAGGCCACCATGTTTTCTAGTTTTGTCGTTCTTTTCTAAGACTCTTTTTTTTTTTTTTTTTTTTTTCTTTCCTTTTACTGATAGGGATTTGAGGACCACTCTCCTGTGCTTGGCTACTTTTGTGATATTAAATTATATCTGCCCATATTGGCTTGCTGTTTCTTCTCCCCACTCCCTCCAAACTAGGGGTCTCAAGCAAAGGATACCAGTAGAGGAGACTCAGGATCCTAAAGTCGAAATTGATTTAAAACTTTGAATGGCCATGGTGCTAATGTTAATACTTAAGATGTTTATAATAATACATAGTAATAATTGCAATTAATTATTGAATGTATTATATGCTAGGTATTGTGTCATAGGTTTATATAGGTTATGTAAGTTATATTTAAATCTTATAAGATTCCTATGAGGAAGTTACTATTGTCCCATTTTACATATGAGGAAACAGATTTAGAAAGGTTAAGAAAATTTCAGAGTTAACACAACTAATAAGTCACAGAGATCTAACTCTTTATGTGGCCAATTTTCTTAATATTATACTTCCTCACACGAAAAGTAAAGATCTAGAATCAAATTTTACAAAGGCAGATAATATTATACAAGCAAGCAATTAAAGTATTTTTGACGTGGATTTTAAGATGGTTTTGAGTGTACCTGAACCTATATGAGGCATTGTTAATGGTATGTGTTTATCTTTTTCTTCACAATAGTCATTCATTTGTTCATCTTTGAACATTCTTTTTTTTTTAATTTAATTTTATTGTTGTTGTATTACATCCATCCCCTTTTTCTCCCCTCTGTCCCGTTCCCCACATACACCCACTCCTCACAAAGTTCATTGAATATTCTTAAAATTTACTGAGTGCTGACTCTGTGCTGAGTATGGTATAGGAGGGTGAATGAAACAAATATGTTTATTATATAGTGGTGGGGAGCTGCAGGAAATAGGCAGGTAAATAAATAATCAGTTATAATTTGAGGAAGTGTCACAAAGATCACAAACTATAATGCTAGTAGTGAAGAATAACAGTGTGTATGTTGCATGGGGGGAAGAAAGAGGGAGGATGTGCTTAGGCATAGTGATCAGGAAAGGCCACGGAGCAAGTATAACCACTATTAAAATTTTGTTGTATACTTTTTCATACATTGTATGTAGCTATATGAATTCTGAGTCTCTTGAATCTCTTGAAACACTAGATTCTGTTTTTTAATTTCCTAACTTTCTATTTCACTCCAGCTTAGGCAGTCTTGCTTCCGTCCCTATTGTTGGACATGACACTGCTTTCTTTTCCTTTTTTTTTTAATTTTTAAAAAGATTTTATTTCATTATTTTTAGAAAGAGGGGAAGGGAGAGAGGCAGAGAGGGAGAGAAACATCAATGTATGGTTGCTTTTCACCTGCCTCCAGCCACAGACCTGACTGGAGACCTGGTTTGCAACCTTGTTATGTGCCCTGGCTGGGGAATCGAACCAGCAACCTTTGGGTTCGCAGGCCGGCGCCTTATCCACCGGCCTTTTTTTTTTTTTTTTTTTTTCCATAAAGTATATTTTATCGGTTATGCTATCGCAGTTGTTACAGTTTTTTTTCCCTTTGCCTCCCCTCCAGCAGTCCCCCATCCCCTTAGTTTATATGCATGACTCATGCATATAAGTTCTTTGGGTTCTGCATTTACTTTACTATTCTTAACATCCCCTGTCTTATTTTGTACCTACCAGTTATGCTTCTTGATCCCTGCACCTTTTTCCCCAATCTCCTTCCCTCTCTCAGCTAATCACCCTTCATATGATCCCTATTCTGTTCTGGTTGTTTGCTTAGTTTGTTTTTGTTTTTTAGATTCATTTGTTGATAGTTATGAGTTTGTTGTCATTTTATTGTTCATAGTTTTGATTTCCTTCTTTTTCTTAAGTATGTCCCTTTAACATTTCATATAAGGGCTTACTGATAATGAACTCTTTAGTTTTACCTTGTCTGGGAAGCACTTTATCTGCCCTTCCAGTCTAAGTGATAGCTTTGATGGGTAGAGTAAACTTGGTTGTAGGTCCTTGTTTTTATCACCTAAATACTTATTGATAGTCCTTTTTTGCCTGCAAAATGTTTTTTGAGAAGTCAGATGACGTCTTACTGGAACTCCTTTGAAGGTAACTTTCTGCTTTTCTCTTGCTGCTTTAAGATTCTCTCTTTATCTTTAACCTTTGGCATTTTAATTATGATGTGTCTTGGTATGGTCCTCTTTGGTTCCAACTTGTTTGGTACTCTTTGTGCTTCCTGGACTTGTATGCTTTTTCCTTCTCCAGATTAGGGAAGTTTTCCTTCATTTTTTCAAATAAGTTTTCAATTTTTTTCTCTTTCTCTTCTCCTTCTGGCACCCCTGTGATTCAGAGGTTGGTATGTTTAAAGTTGTCCCAGAGGTTCCTAAGCCCCTCCTCATTAAAAAAAATTCTTGTTTCTTCATTCTGTACAGATTGTTTATTTCTTCTTCTATGATTTGAACCCCAGCTTCCTTCCCTTCACTGTTGGTTTTGTGTGAATTATTCTTCATTTCACTTAGTGTAGCCTTTACTTCTTCCTTTAAGCATTTGCAGTACTCAGTCATTTTTCTGAGCATCGTTATCACTAGTCTTTTTCTTTTCTTTTCTTTTTAAGATTTTATTCAATGTTTTTAGAGAGAAGGGCAGGGAGAGAGGAAGAAAGGAAGAGAAACATCAATGTATGTTGCCTTTCATCAGACTGAGAATCGAACCAGTGACCTTGGGTTTTCAGGCCAGTGCCAGTCCACTGAGCTACACCAGCCAGGGCTCACCAGTGTTTTGAACTCAGCATCTGGTAGATTGGTTATCTCCTTGTCGCTTAGCTCTCCCTCTGGAGCCTTGATTTGCTCTCTTTTGGGCTATACTCTCTGTCTCCCTAATTTGACAGTCTACTCTGTTTGCCTCTGGTATATTAGTTAGAGCTGCCACATCTGTTACGTTGTAAGGGGCAGAGCTTTAGGTGTTGGTTAGTGCAGGTTGACCTGTTTCACTAATGTTGTGGCACTGGTGGAAGGGTCAGAGAAGGAACAGTGCTGTTTGCTTGGTGCACTCGCCTTTTCCAGTCACTTTACCTACTTCCTATATGCAACTGGTGTGCCTTGAGCTATTGCCCTGGTGATGATTCCCAGAGTGGGTGGGTTTGCATATGATCTAGGACCGTGGGGGCCTCTCTCCTGAGAAACGAGTTTATTCTGTCACCCTAACCCGCCTCCCCTTACTATTTTTCACAGCGTGAAGCAGTGATGCTTTACTTCCTAGATGTTGGAACTGTGCACTGTGCAGTCTGGCCTAGGGCTGGGATCACTCCCCAGGTGTCCCTCTTGCCTTTTATTAAGTGTGATTTTTCGGACACTGCCGGTAGCTGCTGCCTTGCTGCTGCCACTGCCCTGCGTCTGCCGTACTATACCCTCACCACCCTGGCCCCCTGTCTTTGTCTGGATGAGTATTACTTCTTCAAATCTTTGTGTTGGACTTCCATATAATTTGGTTTTCTTGCAGTTATGATATTTTTGGTTTTGTTTTGAGGTAGTTGTAATCCTTATGGTTGTGCAAGGAAGCTCACAACCATCTTTGCCCTGTTTTACTTCATATTACTTTCTGATGTGATTGGTCATTTCTTAGTTTCCAAATCTAAAGGAGGCTTTTTTTCTTTATTATTTTATTTGCAAACTCTGATCCGATACTTCTCTCCTGTTTTTTTCCTACCTTCTAGGATGTTGTTCTTGTTTTTATCACAATCTTTTCTGTCTTCAGAGTTGTCTTAGGTTCTGTACTTGGTGCTCCTCACTATAATATTCCCTAGGAGTGATGTATTCAACACCATTGTCTTAAAGTCTATAGTAATTCATCATAGTCTTATGATTTAAGTGCAAATTCCTTTATAAGGCTCTGCCCACCTTAAGACAAATTCATTTTTCTATCTATAGAAGAAAAAAATAAACCTTTACTCATATTTATTATAAGAATTGACAACTAGAACCTTAAGCCAGTCCATATGTTTATTTATCAGATGGTCACATTTAAAATAAATGAGCACGCACACAGGCTTAATAGTGGTATCCTTCACTTAGTTAATCCTTGTGATATAATTTACATGAGTGGTTAATTAGGTTTATAGATTATGTTATCTAGTGATTCTCACAAAATGTCCAATTAACTTAAAGTGATTCTTGTAGGAAAATCACATCTTGGATGAAAGGTAATATTAATAATGGAATCACAAGTTAATAACAAAGCATAGAGCTGGATTCTCCTCTTACTAATACAGGCTCTTCTATAGCCATACATAACAGTGTTCAAGAGTTGTCAAATTTAAGAATTGTTCTGTTTTTTTGTTTTTTTTTTCAACAACAACAGAAAAGCATTCCATATTTTCTAATCTTTACAGAGATAGTAGTGACTGCCAGTAATATTTAACCAAACACACACACACACACACACACACACACACTCAGATTCTCTGAATCTATTACCAAAGGGTTTTCTTTTTCTTTTTTAAATAATGAGCAAGAAAATAGTTTATTTTCTAGAAACAGTCTAAGGTAAATGTATTTTGAAAATGGATGTTTGAAATATTGTCATGTGATTTTTTTTTTTGACTGGCACATGTATTTTTTATTAAGTTCTACTAGTATTCTTTAAGGAACAAACACACAAATAAGTAGGTTACAGTGAGGAAATCTTATTTTTATGAGTGTTAAGCCACTAAGATACTTCCAGATATTATCTTCAGTGATGCTTCTTATCTTTATTCTGGGACTCATGTAATAATATTCAGTCCCTACTGCTACCACAAATGCAGCAAACCCCCATTTGAATCCTTTTAATATTGCACCAACAAAGGAAACCTTGTTGGCAAAGTCACCCATGTATCTCCACGTTTCATTGTGGCCCCATGGGTCTCTTAGCCCTCGTGAAGCCAACTTCTCCTGTACAACTTCTGACGGTGTCCCTTCTATATTCCATTGTTTATAATCTGGAAGTTCCATTTTACTATGACCATGTTCATGTCCATGTCCATGGGCCATGTCTATGTTTGGTGTAAACCTATAAGCCTTGTGAAGATCAACTTTTACTAAAGGGGGCTGGAATCCCTGACAGCACCCTGACCTCTCAGGACATTCAGTATTTGCCCCTCAATCAGAGTCAACTGGACATGATTTTGTTAAATGATTAACTCTTTAAAAACTCAGAATGGAGTTTTCTAACTTATTTAAAAAACCTCAAAACAGAGAGTTCAGAAAGTATAACCATCAATGCAGTAATGCTGTTTCTTTGATTTGGTTCTAATACATTTATGAGATAACATTTTTTTTTTCCTGTAACAGGCCTTAAAGCCAGATATAAAAACTTAAATTTAGAGGTAAGCCTTTGAAGCACCATTTCATAAGGTGTGTTAAATCAAGATTTCTTGTTTTTTATCCTCACCTGAGGACATTTTTTTTCATTGCTTTTAGAGAGAGAAATATTGTGTGCTTGCCTTTTTATATACACCCCCTAGTGGGGATCTAACCTGCAGTCTTGGTATGTGCCCTGACTGGGAATTGAACCCATGACTTTTTGGTCTGTAGGACAATATTCCAACCAACTGAGCCACCTGATCAAGACTAAACCTTTTATTTATTTTTACCCCCACTCCAGGACATTTTCATTTGATTTTTTAGAGAGAGAGAGCAGCACTGATGCAAGACAAGCTGCCTTTGTAGCATGCAGACCTGGGGACCAGTCTCAGGACCAGGGATCCTATACATCCTGCCCTGGGGTTGCATGTGCCTGCACCCTTGTCTGGACTGCTGATGAACATACAACCTAGGCATGTGCCCTAACTGGGAACCGAACCTACAACTCTGGTTGCAGGCCAGTGCTCCTACCCTTGACCCACATTGGCCAAGGCTAAACTTTTAACATAAAAAAATATTTTGAACCACAAGAAAGAAAATATTTCAAATTTACTCATCCTTGCAGATTCTTTCTTTTGGAATGAATCTGTTTATTATTCTGTTCCATAACAGCCCAAACTCATGGCTATTACCTACTCACTCAAGGATTATTAGTAGCTGTCTAAGATGTCTCTCTTCTTATCTCTTCTACATACTAATTTATTCATCTATAAAATATTTATTAAATACAGTATGCATGCCAGGAACTGTGTTAGGCATGTACAATACACAGGAAAATTAAAACATCAATAAGTTCACCATCTAATAAGGAAGATCTCCTGTGAAAACCAGAGTTTCATTATGATTGGTGCAAAAATGGAAATACCCTGGGTCTTCATGCTGATCAGTGTTGACGTTTTCACAGCAACTGATCCACGGCCCGTCCGCCCTGCACCATCTCCTGGAAAAGCCTAAGTGGGCTGTGTAGCTATCTCCCTTTGTCTCTTAACCATGTCCACCAAGAGAATGCTAATTCACCAGCTGCCTGCCTTAACAGATTTAAGAACAAGGGGATAGACAGCACAGAAATGAGGCCTTGCTGAATGGAAGTAACGTGGAGCTGAGAAAAGCTAAGAAGGATGAGCAGATGCTGAAAAGGAGAAATGTGAGCTCATTCCTTGATGATGCTTCTTCTCTGCTGCAGGAAAACCGCTACAACCAGGTCACTATAAATTGGTCTGTTGAGGACATTGTCAGAGGCATAAATAGCAACAATTTGGAAAGCCAGCTCCAAGCTACTCAGGCTGCAAGGAAACTGCTTTCCAGGGAAAAACAGCCACCCATACATAGCAACATAATCTGGGCTGGTTTGATTCCAGAATTTGTGTCCTTTTTGGGCAGAACTGATTGTAGTCCCATTGAACTTGAGTCAGCCTGCGCCCTCACTAACATTGCTTCTGGGACGTCAGAACAAACTAAGGCTGTAGTAGATGGAGGTGCTATCCTGACATTCATTTCTCTGCTGGCATTTCCCTACGCTCACATCAGCGAACAAGCTATGTGGGCTCTAGGAAACATTGCAGGTGATGGTTCAGTTTTCCAAGACTTGGTTATAAAATATGGGGCAGTTGATCCACTGCTGGCTCTTCCTGTAGTTCCTGATATGTTATTTTTAGTAGGTGGTTACTTGCATAATCTTACCTGGACACTTTCAAACCTTTGTCGCAAAAAGAATCCTGCACCCCCATTAGTTGCTGTTGAGCAGATTCTTCCTACTTTTTAGTTCATCCCCTGAATCATGATGACCCAAGAAGTGACCCAGAAGTATTAGCAGATAGCTGCTGGGCCATTTTCTACTTTACCGAGGATCCAGTGAACAGATTGAAATGGTTGTGAAAACAGGAGTTGTTTCCCAACTTATGAAGCTCCTGGGAGCTACTCAATTGCCCATTGTGACTCTTGCGCTATGAGCCATAGGAAATATTGTCACTGGGACAGATGAACAGATTCAGGTTGTGGTACGTGGACAATGTGAAACATTACAGCTGGCTACCAGGAGCAGATAGAGCAAGTTGTGAATCATGGATTAGTCCCAGTCCTCATTGTTCTCTAGAAGGCAGATTTCCAGGCAAAAAAGGAAGCTGTATGGGCTTTGACCAACTATACATACAAGTGGTGGAACAGTTGAACAGGTTGTATACCTTGTTCATTGTGGCATCATAAACCGTTGGTGAGCCTCTTAATTGTGAAAGATATCAAAATTATTCTGGTTATTCTGGATGCCATTTCAAATATCTTCCAGGCTGCTGAGAAACTAGGTGAAACTAAGAAACCTAGTATAACGATCAAAGAATGTAGAAGTTTAAACAAAATGAAACTCTACAAAACCGCAAAAATGAATCTGTGTACAAAGCTTCATTAAAATTGAAAAGTATTTCTCTGTAGAGGAAGAGGAAGATCAAAATGTGCCAGGAACTACCTCTGATGATTTTACGTTCCAAGTTCAGGATGGCACTCCTGGGACCTTTAACTTTTAGATTGTACAGCTGAGGCAGAAAATGTTGTTTGTTGTGTACTATAGTATAAGTTTGTCTTACTATTTCTCTACTAGGGACTCTTTTAAATGTGGTTTGTTATTGTAGCACTTCTCACAGTGAAACTATACATGAACAGTTCCAAGCTACTGTATATACTGTATGAAACTTCTCCTCTTGATGGATTTCTTATTTCTGTGTGGAGTTCCATATCTTACAGTGTCCTGTTAATAAAGATTAAGTTCCATCATTAAAAAAAAAAAAAGGAAATATCCTAAGTGATTAAAGTGTGAGAAACTAATGGCTTCAAGAGGAGATAGTATTTGAGTATAGTATTGATATAATTATGATGAGATTACCATGTGAAGGGTAGAGTTACTTATAGATTTTCATTATGGGTGTTTACTGATAAAATGCCAAATTTATTTCTAGATGGTAGTTAAAAAATGGAAGTATTAGAAATCAGGTATTGCCTGCATTTAGTGCTTAGGACTTTCTTTCCTCTATTCTGTGTATTTGTTTTTATTTTTGGTAATTTTCTTGTCTAGGTAGACATACTATTCTTTATTTACACTGAAACTTTTTGCTAAGATGCCTCATCATTTCTGTTCCTTAGCCTTTCATTGAAAGATGATTTTTAAAATCTGAACTTGGCATAGAGACCATGTGAACTTGTTGTATTTGTTTATACAGTCATGTCTTATGAATAAATCCATTATGCTTTTTTTTAGTTAGTGATTGCACTTACCATGTGTCTATAGCATACTTGTTATGCTGTCATTAATGCAAAGTTTGGTTCTTACTGTGGGGAGATCTTAATAAATGCAAAATGGTGAAGGGAATGGAGAGTCAAATGTTTAGAAATTAGGGCCCACCTAAGTAGGCAGCCTTCTAATTTTATGTAATCCCTTTATGGCTGGAATTGTCCTTTTTATAAAAAGAATTAGGAGAAGTTTAAGAAAAAATAGAAAGTTTGAATATGTTTCCCAGTTCTGAATCTTTAATGAGTAAAGAAAGTATTTTTCCCCTCCCAGATGCAGAAGTAACTTATAGGGAGTCTAAAATTGTTTCTCTACAAGTTCCCATCTCCCCAAGTATTTCTAGTTTTCTGATATGGTACTTAGCATTTCTTTTTGCTGTAAAAACAACATGGTGGTGAAAAGAATAAATTGGAATTGTAATGTACTGTTGTTGGAATCAATATTTAATTTATAGGACATCAAGCAAAGGGAGTTGAATAAAAATGGATTTTCTGTGTATTTGTAGCTTATCACTTAAAGTGTCAAAATGTATTTATTTTAGCGATTTGATGAAATTAACAAAATATTTTAAACATCTTCATTATAATTTAGAATTATCTTCACCAAATGTATAATGTACAGTATTCTATGTCATAGTGTTTCCTATCCTTTAATGTTTCTTCTAGAGGGAAATTAGAGTAGATTAACTTCTTGTCACTGGTTCTAGCCTTATGTCTTTGCTCTTTACTTCTTATTTTTCTGTTTACCAGATTTCTTAAATTGGCTTTTAGTCATTTATTTTTTTTTATAAACTTGTTAAACCATATATTTCTTTGTGAACTACTCGGTCTTTCAAGCCTTGCTAAACTTCCCTCCATTTTTGAGGGAACATGGGCTAGGTGATCTTTGTTTCCTTTCAGCTATAAACTTTCGTTTATATCCACTTATTTATTCCTTCATTAAAACAATTAAATGACTGCTATTGATAGGTATGCTCAGCAGTAAAAGATTATCTACTCTTTAATAATAAAATCCTACATGTTTTTCAGTGTCCAGGTTATGTACTGCTTCATTTGTAAAGTTTTACCCAACACTGTAACATATTATGTTGCTCACAAATTCTTTCAGCACTTACTAAAACATGTAGAGGTAGGTTAACTGATGTTTTGCTTAGTTTTGATAATTAATTGCAATCACCTTGAAGAGTGATACTTTTACAGTCATTTAATATAGTGACAATTATATAGTAATAAATTAACATTTATGACAAACATAATGACAACAAACTTTGAGACAGGCATTGTTTTAGATGCTTTACATAAATTCATTTTTTTATTAGGAAATGTTTATGAGATAGGATCTCTTTTCAACCCCATTTTTTACGGTTGAGGTAAAGCACACAAAAGTTAATCTCCTTAAGGTTATATTGCTGATACATGAAGTTGGGGTATGAACCCAGGGAGTCACATTTCAAGAACCCATGCACTTTTTCATTTTGCTATAATGCATAATTACTGTATACTTATTGAATGAATGGAATATTTTCCTTTTTAATAGATATTGGTTATAGCTTTGATATCTATTTGCATTTAGGATAAAATATTAAAGATAGGTCATTTTGGGGAGAATACTTTTTAAACAAGGACAAGTAACTTAGCAAACTAAATAAATATTGAGTGACTCAATAGAGAATATTCAAATTGTGTACTTTTGGGAATTTTGAATAATGTATCTGTTTTTGAAAGAAAGTGTATGACATGCATAATACACAGGACAGGGTGAAATTAGGTTTACAGTTTGTTTATGGGAAAAAGACATGCAGGTTATGGTTTATATAATAGCTTTGTTAACTCTGTTTCATGTGCTTACACCTGTAAACCTGTTGCCCCACTCTGTAGATGAATTTTGATTTATATTAAGCATCTTGATTATTATTTATTTCTTTTTCAGTTGAGTGGTGATTTTATGCAATGGCTTCAAGCCACAGTTCTTCACCAGTGCCTCAAGGAAGCAGCAGTGATGTTTTCTTTAAAAAAGAGGTAGATCCAACTAAACACATTCTACCTGTGCAGTCACTGCCAGATGTGTGTCCCAAGGAACCCACAGGTAATGCTTTTTTTTGAGGATTTGTATTATCTTTAAGTGAGCAGACAGATTTCATATACTTATCTTATAAAATTTTATGATAAAACTAACAAGATATAAGTAATTTGGATGTATGTAGATTAGGAAGTTGGAATATAGTTCTTTTCATGCATTTTCATAAAATAAGTTTTATATATATATATATAAATAAAAAATGTTTTGAAATGTTGGTACAGGTTGAAAGCTTTTTAGTTAAACATAATGTAGTCAGTAATATTCTCATTACTTGTGATTTTAATATTTGCAAATTTGTCCACCCCTTAAAACTTATTTATAACCCCCAAAATCAGTATTTCATCACATTTGTGGTCATTTGCAGACATGCACAATGGAGTGAAAAAGAAAAATTTAAATGACCCAATATACACATTCCCATCTGAGTTTGAGCGAGGCAACACTTTGCCTTCTTGTTTCAGCCATGGTGCTATAAATAAGTGTTCTTTTTGTGGTCTATTTGGTGCCATGCTTTTTGCATTTTTATGCTTTTAGTTGGTGATTTTGCTTTTTAAAATGTTCGCAAATGTAGTGCTGAAGTGCTTTCTAGTGTTTCCAAGCACAAGAAGGTTGTAATGTGCTTTATGAAGAAAATATGCATGTTACACACGCTTCATTCAGGTTTGAGTTGTATTAGCCATGAGTTCAATGCTGAGGAATGAACAATATATATTACATAAGGTGTCTTTCAATAGACATGAACAAGATTCTGTATTGATAAGTTGATGAAAATATTGTGACCAGAGACTTACAGGACTCTCTACCAGGAGCAGTGGTTCAGTATTTGCTAATTAAGTGTTCAGTAACTCTAGAACAGAAACGTGACTAATAAGAACCAACTGTATTTTTTCTTTCCTCTATGGTTAATGGTCACGGCAGCATTTATGTTGTCTAATTATAAGCCAAATAAAGAATTTTTTAACCAGTCCTGCCTACCATGGTACATTAGGAAGAAAAAAAAAGCCTACCCGTGGGGGGAAAAATACTGGATTATTAAAGGATAGAAGATATTCCATAGAAGGTAGAAGAGTTTCAGTGTTGAAAAAGATAGAGAAATTGTACAGTAAGGAAAGGAACTAGTAGAAGACTTTCTTTACCATCCTATAGCTACAACCCTCAAATTTTACATATCTTCTATCTGGTACATGTTTTTTCCTCTGGAAATTGATGCTGAAAGTTCAAGTTTATTTAATCAGATTGGTTTTTATTAAAACATTTGCTGTAGAAGAGAGTTAAGTTACTTTGTATAATGTAGAATCTAAGCATTTTTATTTTTCTAGGACATATTTTCAAACATAGAACTTATTTTACAGAGTTCTCTTGTTTACTTTTTGCAGGTGATTCAAATAGTATATGTGTTGCCCCATCTCTAGTTACAGATCAACATAGATGGACTGTATATCATTCCAAAGTTAATCTCCCAGCAGCATTAAATGATCCTAGATTAGCAAAAAGAGAATCTGACTTCTTCACAAAAACATGGGGATTGGACTTTGTGGACACTGAAGTCATACCTTCACTCTACCTCCCACAGATCAACAAGGAACATTTTACAGTTTATCAACAGGAAATCTCTCAGGTAATATGCCATCTTGAAGTTAGTTTTAGTCAAGTCAAAACTAATAGAGATACTTTTAATTTGATTTATAGTGGATTTTGACCAATAGTCTGAGGAACATATTGTATCCTTTTTTTGTTCATATACATTCTGTACTGGATTGTATTTAATTCTTTGCTTAGATTTATGTAAATATACTTCTCTTACTATAGTGATTTTTCAGAATGACATATTTCTAATAGGAAAAGAGGAGCAAATTTAAACCAAAATAAACATAAGAAATAAACATCTAAGTCAAAATCAATGAAATAGAAAGTAGAGAAACAATACAGAAAATCAGTGAAACCCAAAGCTGGGTTATTTATGAAAAGACCAATAAAATTGACAAACCTCTGGCCTCTAGCAATACTGATCAGGAGTCAAGGAAAGAAGACACAAATCATCAGTAACAAGAATGAGAGTGGTAACATCACTACCGATTCTATAGAGATTAAGAGGCTGATAATGAAATATGAACAACTCTAAGCCAGTAAATTTTAACAACTTAGATGAACTGACAGATTCTTTGAATGCCACAAATTACCAGAGCTCTATCAAGAAATAGATAACCCAAATAGTCTTATCTTATTTAAGAAATTGATACGTATTTAAATACCTTTCCATAAAGAAAACTCAGGTCCAAATGGCTTCTCTGTTGAAGTCTTCCAAACATTTAAGATGATTTAAAAAACCCAAGTCTGCACATACTTTTCACATTTTGGTGAGGATGTGGAGGATAAGTCCAGCACTAGGATGAAGCAAGTGAGATGCCTAAGGTATAAAATGTGAAGGGGACGCAGAATCTGGAAGTAGGTGCCTCTGTAAATACTGCAGTCATGGCTCCTTGCTTGCCTCACACTATTGCCAGGCATGGTGGAATAACTAGAACTCTCATATACTATTGGTGAGAATTTAAAATGGTACAACCCTTTTAGAAGGCAGTTTGGCAATTTCTTAACAAGCTAAAAATACTTCTGGTTCAGCATGCAAGGATCTTGGGAGTTTTTACTTCAGTCCTCACAAGAAGAAAAACATCTGAACAAACATAAACAACTGAGAAGTGTTTGAAAGTCACAGTCCAGGGAGACAGACTTACTAAAAGACTGAGACCTAATAAAAAGACTATAAAATGCTTCCCTTCCTCCCACATCTTACCATCACATCAATAAGGAACCTATATAATAATATGGGAATACAGTGGAAAAACCTACATGTCTTAGAGTTTATTTAAGAAGTATCTAAAGACAGCAAAGAAGACAAAAACAAGGATACCAAAGAACATTTTAGCCTCTGATACCTGTAGCTACGGCAAACATAATACTGCCTATTTCCTAGCCAGGTAAGTATAAAACCTTGTAATAAAGGCCTGTTTACCTTAGTTCTTTCTATCCCATACATCATATGTGGCTTTTCAACAAAAAATATTATATGTAACAAACATAACACAATTTAAAGAGACAGCAAGTACAAGAACAAGATATAGATACGGCAGCAATGTTGAAATTATCATACTGGCAATTTAAAACAACTATGGTTAATATACTGAGGGTTCTAATGAAAGATGTGGACAACATGTAAGAATAAATGGGTAATGTAAGCAGAGAGATAGAAATTAAGAAAGAATCAAAAGAAAATGCTACAAATTAAAACACGAAGAGAAATGAATAATGTCTTAGGTGGATTTCTCAACAGACTTGGAATGGCAAGGAAAAAATTAGTGAACTTAAGAAAATGTTGATAGAAACTTATCAAAATGTGTGGATTGAAGTGAAAGCAGTACTTAGGACATTTAATAGCATTGAATACATTTATTAGGAAAGAAGAATGATCTAAAATGAATAATTATGCTTCCACTGTAGGAATCCAGAAAAAAAAAAAACCCAGATTAAATTTAAAGTAAGTAGAAGGAAAAAAATATTAAAAATTAGAGCAGAAATCAGTGTAATTGCAAACTGGTTCTTTTGAAAAGATGAGTAAGTATGACAAACCTCTAACCAGCTTAAGAAAAAAGAGATAAACCCTGAGAGGTTACTCTCCCCAGGGATCTGTCCAGGTAGTATGGTGGAGCATAGGGCTCTGACCTGTGCTGAACTGTCCCTTTCCACAGTGTTGGAAAGAAAGACAGGCCTTCAGTCTGCACCTGCATACTTTAACAGCTTTTCAGAGTTTTGTGGACAATGAACTGAGGAGATAAGCCATGCAGGAAACATCTAAAAAGAAAAGAAAAAGAAAAAAACAGAAAACATAAGTTACTTCTGATCCTATGGGTATTAAAATGATAAAAGAATGTTGTGAATAAACCTGTAATCACAGATTTGATAATCTAGATGAAATGTACCAATTCTTTGAAAGACACAGTCTGCCGTAATTTACATGTGAGAAATGGATACTCTGAATAGGACTATACTTATTAAAGAAATTGGACCCTGGCTGATGGCTCAGTGTATCGGTGCTGGGATGCAAACCCAAGGGTCACTGGTTCTATCCCAGCCAGGGCACATAACCAGGTTGCAAGCCAGGTCTCTAGCCAAGTCCTTAGCTGGAGGCACGTGAAAGGCAACCATAAATTGATGTTTCTCTCCCTTTCTTCCTCCCTGCTCTTCTCTCTAAAAATAGTGAATAAAATCTTTCAAAATAAATAAATAAATAATTAAAAACTGGGTCAATAATCAACTCTCAAAACAGAAATATTTTGCATCCTATTCCAGAAAAATAGAATCAAAGGGGATAGTCTTTAATTATTTTAAGAGGCTGGCATTAACCTCATACTAAAATTAGACAAATATTTAAAAATATATATATTTGATTGATTATGCTGTTACAGTTGTCCTAATTTTCCCATTATTTCCCTCCACCTGGTACCCCATTCCCACCAGCAACAGACCCCCCCCCTCCCCATTTGATTATATGTATGACTCCTGAATGTAAATTCTTTGGCTACTCCATTACCTATACTGTTCTTAACATCCCCCTGTCTAGTTTGTACCTACCAATTTGTGCTTCTTAATCCCTGCACGTTTCCCCCCACTTTCCCCCTTCCCCCTCCCAACTGAAAACCCGCCAAATGATCTTCATATCTGATTCTGTTTCTCTTCTGCTTGTTTACTTAGTTTATTTGGATTCAATTATTGATAGTTGTGAACTTATTGCCATTTTAATGTTCATTGCTTTAATCTTTTTTCTCTTAAATATGTCCCTATATTTAGCATTTTATATAATAATGACTTGGTGATAATGAACTCTTTTTAGTTTTACCTTATCTGGGAAGCACTTTATCTGTCCTTCAATTCTAAAAGATAGCTTTGCTGGATAGAGTAATCTGGTTGTAGGTCCTTGCTTTTCATCACTTTGAATACTACTTGTCAGTTTCTTCTTGCCTGCAAAGTTTCTTTTGAGAAATCAGCTGGCAGTCTTATGGGATGTCCATTATAGGTAACTCTCTGCTTTTCTCTTGCTGCTTTAAAGATTCTTTCTTTATCTTTAACTTTTGGCATTTTGATTATGATGTGTCTTGATGTGGTCCTCTTTGATGGCATCTTGTTTGGGACTTCCTAGACTTATATGTCTATTTCATTTGCCAAATTAGGGAAGTTTTCTTCATTATTTTTTCAAATAAGTTTTCAATTTCTTGCTCTTCTGCTTCTCTTTCTGGCACCCCCATGTTTTGAATGTTGGTATGTTTAAAGATGTCCCAGAGGTTTCTAAGCCTGTTCTTTCTTTTTTTTTTCCGAATTCTTTTTTTTCTTACTGCTGTTCTGATTGAATGCTTTTTTTCTTTCTTATGTCCCAAATCATTGATTTGATTCTCACTCTCACTTTCTCCCCTCCACTATTGGTCCCCTGTGGATTTTTCTTTATTCCACTTAATACAAACTTCATTTCTTCCTGGGTCCCTTTTTCCCCCCTGAAATATATTTTATTCATTGTGCTGTTACAGTGATCCCAATTTTTTCCTCTTTTTCCTCCTTCTGCTTGGTGCCCCTTTCTCTCCAGTAATCCCCACTACCATACACACACTTAGTTCATATCCATGGGTGACACATGTAAGTTAGGCTTCACCCTTTCCCATACTGTTCTTCACATCCCCATATTTAATCCTACCAATTATGCGTCTTGATCCCTGCACCATTTCACCCTTTGTCCCCCTTCTCTTTCCCAGCTGATAACTCTCCAAATGATTCCCATACCTATGATTCTGTTCCTGTTCTGGTTGTTTTCTTAGTTTTAGATTCAGTTGTTGACAGCTGTGCATTTGTTGTCATTTTAATGTTCATAGTTTTGATCTTCTTTTTCTTAGATGAGTCCCCTTAACATTTCATGTAATAGTGGCTTTGTCCTTTAGCTTTCCTTTATCTGGAAAGCACTTTATCTGCACATTTATTTTAAATAATAGCTTTGCAGAATAGAGTAATCTTGGTTGTAGGTCCTTGCTTTTCATCACTTTGAATACTTGTCAGCCCCTTCTTGCTTGCAAAGTTTCTTTTGAGAAATCAGCTGATAGTCTTATAAGGACCCCTTTGTGGGTAACTCTGCTTTTGTCTTCCTGCTTTTAAGATTCTCTCTATATCTTTAATCTTTAGCATTTTAATTATGATATGTCTTGGTGTGGTCTTTTTAGGGTCCAACTTGTTTGGATTCTCTTTGCTACCCAAACTTATATATTTATTTCCTTCATTGTATTAGGGAAGTTTTCCTTCATTATTATTTTTCAAATAAATTTTTAGTGTATTACTCTTCCTCTTTTCCTTCTGGCAACCCTATGATTTGGATATTGGTATGTTTAAAGTTGTCCCAGTGGTTCCTAAACCTCTCCTTGATTTTTTCAATTCTTGTTTCTTTTTTCTATTTCAGGTAAATGTTTATTTCTTTTGTTCCAAACCATTTATTTGAATCCTGGCTGCCTTTGCATGCCTATTGGCTCTCTGTATATTTTTCTTTGTTTTACTTAGTATAATAATCATGTCTTTCTTTGTTTTGTGAAGACTGGTGAGCATTCTGATCACTAGTGTTTTGAGCTCTGCATCTCATAGGTTGGCTATCTCTGTTTCGTTTCGTTCTTTTTTTGGGTTTTGTTCTGTTTTCATTTGGGTCATATTTCTTAGCCTCCTCAATTTGGCAGCCTCCCTGTGTTTGTTTTTATGTACTGGATAAAGCTGCTTTGATTTCATGTCTTGGTAGTATGGCCTAAGGTAAAAGGTGTCCTGTATGGTCCCATGGCACAACCTCCCCTGTAAACCAAGCTGGGTGCTTGATGCGAGCTCTCTGTGAACCCTTTTTTGAGCTCTGCACATCCTCCTCTTATAGTTGAGCCTAGGTTGGTGTTGGCAGATTAATGGGAGGTATTTACCTAGGCCAATAAGCTGCAAGGACTGGCTGTGACCACTGACTACCAGCCTCTGCCTTCCATGAAGGATCAGCTGTCTGCCTGGGTCTTTTTTTTTTTTTTTTTTTTTCATGGCATTGAAGTATCCAATGAGTTCTTGGATCATCCTGATAATCATTGTTTTGAACTGTGCATCTGATATTTTATTTATCTCCATTTCATTTAGTTCTTTTTCTGGAGTTTTGTTTTGTTCTTTCATTCTGGCCATATTTCTTTGTCTCATTTTGGCAGCCCTTCTGTGTGCATTTTTGTGTATTAGGTAGATCTCTTTGACTCCTGGTTTTAGCACACCTGTTAAGTTGTATGTGGTGGAGCCTTAGGTAATTGCCATGGCTGGGCCATGTGTGTCACCATTGTGTTGCTCTTTGTAGGGGAGGGCTCACAGAGGGCAGTGTGACCTCTAGACTTTTGCCCCAGATGAAGCTACTTCCCCACTTACATTTGAATTTCTCCTAATATGCTACTGGTGCCCTTCTTGCTATTTCCCTGGTACTAAATCCCTTTGGTAAGCAGGTCTGCATGAGTCCTAAGTCTGTTGTGTGCTTTTTAAGAGAATGCACTTTCTTTCACACCCCCCGCCAACCCCCACTGGTTTAAAGCTAGAAATTAATGGGGACTTGTCTTCCTGGCATTGGGACCCTCTCCTTTTTTATCCACCAGATGTGGATGCCGGGTCACCTGTTCCCATTTACACTCCTCTCCGTTTCTGCCCTTCCGACCCATCTGGGTGAGTGTGGCTTCTTTGATTGTCGGACTTCCACACAGCTCAATTTTCTGACATTTGTGCATGATATTTGTTTTGTAGTGTTGCTGTATTTTTTGCTATAGTTGTGTGTGGAGGCGAGGCATGTTTACCTATGCCTCCATCTTGACTGGAAGTCCCTAGACAAAGATAAGAAAGGAAAACTACAGACCAATATCTCTCATGAACAAGTATGCAAAGATTCTTAACAAAATATTAGAACAGGGATTTTCAGCTTTTCTCATCTCCTGGAGCACCTTAACTAAGTACTAGAATTCTGTGTGGCAGACCAAAAAATATATTTTTTGCCAGTCTGACAAAAAAGCATAATTTTGATTCATTCACATCAGATGGCTATTGTGTTGGCTGTTGTCAATTTTTTTAAAAAATATTTTATTTATTATTTTTAGAGAGTGGGGAAGGGAGAGAGGCAGAGAGAGACAGAGACAGAAATAGAAATCAATGTATGGTTGCCTTTTTCACCTTCCTCCAGCTATGGACCTGGCTGGAGACCTGGCTTGCAACCTCATTATTTGCCCTGGCTGGGGAATCGAACCTGCAACTTTCAGATTTGCAGGCCGGCACCTTATCCACTGAGCCACCAGCCAGGGCCAATTTTTTTTTTTTTTTGACAATCTAAGGGAAAGAGGTCCTTGCCCCTGATTAATTAGTCAGGTATGTCATGTTTTAAAGATTCTGGCAAAACACCAGTATACCATGGTACAGTGTACAGTGTACCAAGTACACATTTTACACATGGTATAGTGTAAAATCGCTATATTAGAAAATCAAATGCAAAAATGTATAGAAAGAACTATGGACCACAACCAGGTAGAATACATCCAGATTTGCAAGGTTGGTTTGATATTCAAAAAACCGAAGTGTAATCCAGCACATTGATAGGATAAAGAAGAAAAATCCTATGCTTTTATTAATATAGAGAAAATATTTGCTAGAATTTAATATGGATTCATAATTAAAACAAAACAAAAAACCTATCTGCAAACTGGGTACATATGGGAACTTAACCAGTTTGATAAAGGACATCTACAAAAAGTATACAGCTAATGGTGAGAAATTAGAAGCTTTCTGTTGAAGCTCAAGGACAAGGTAAGGATGTCCTTTCACACCATTCCTTTTCAACATCACACTGGAAACACTAACTAATGCAGTGAGACAAGAAAAGGAAATAAAATGTATACAGATTAGGAAGGAAGAAATTAAACTATCTTTATTTAAACTATCTTTATTCACAGATGAAATGATCTCTATGTAGAAAATCCCAGAGAATCAAAAAAGAAACATTTTGGAACTAGTAAGCAATTATATAACAAGGTTGTAGGATATAAGGATACTGTTACAATTACTTTTTTATATACTACTGATGTACAATTGGAATTTGAATTGAAAGCACAACAGCATTTACATTAGCACCAAAGAAAATGAAATACTTAGGTATATCTGTAACAAAAAAGGTACAATATTTGTATGAAGAGAACTATAAAATTCTGATAAATCAAAGAAGGTCTGGATAAATGTAGAGAGATTCCATGTATATATGAATAGGAAGACTCAATATTGTTAAAAAGTCTGTTTTTCCCAACTTATTCTATAGATTCAATGTAATCCCAATTAAAATCCCAGCAATTTATTTGTTAAATATTAAGAAGCTGATTCCAAAGTTCATATAGAAAGGGAAAAGATAGTAGCTAACTAACACATTGAAGGAGAAGAACAAATTCGGAGAGGACTGATACTACTTGACTTCAGGACTCATTGTAAAGCTATAGTAATACAGACAGTGTTATCGGTGAAAGTCAGCTCAGAAATAGACCTATTCAAATATGGTCAACTGATTTTTGACAAAGGTGTAAATGCAATTCAATCAGAAAAGGAGTCTTGAATAAATGGTGTGGGAACAAGTAGATATCCACATGCCAAAAAAAAAAAAATGTAGACAGAGACTACCTATACTTTTCAAAGAAAGTAGAGCAAAAAGGGTCATATACCTAGTTATGAAATGCAAAACTGGAAAGCTTCTAGAAGATAACATAGGAGAAAATTTATGACCTTGAGTTTGGTGATGACTTTGAAATATGGCATCAAAAGTACAATTGATGAAAGAAAAAATTGATATGTTGACTTTGTAAAAATCAAAAAGTTCCACTCTGTGATGGACACTGTTAAGAGAAGGAAGACAAGCTGGAGACTGAAAGAAAATATAAATAAGGGACTGGTATCCCAAATACACAAAGGACTCATAAAATTCAGTAAGGAAACATGAAAACATGGTCAACATCATAAATGGTCTTAAATGGTAAATGTTATGTAATTTTAACAACAGAATGGACAAAAGGTCTGAACAAACATCTCACCAAATATGGTAAATAAATGTATCAAAAAATGCTCATCATCATATGCCACTAGGGAATTGCAAAATAAAAGCATGAGATGCTACTACATATCTATTGGAATGGCAAAAATTTGTCCTGACTAACTAGCTCAGCTGGTTAGAACATCATCCCTATAAGCAAAGGTTGAGGCTTCAATCCTAGGTCAGGATACCTACAAGACTCAACCAATGAGTGCACAAATACATGGAAAAACAGCCCTGGCCAGGTGGCTTCTTTGGAGTGCTTTCCTGTACAAAAAAAAAGCTGTGGATTTGATTCCTGGTCAGGGCACATACCTAGGTTGTAGGTTTGATCCCTGGTTGGGACACAAACAGGAGGCAATGTTTCTTTCTCACGCCAGTGATTTCTCTCTGCCTTCTTCTCTCTCTAAAAATCAATAAACATGTTCTCAGGTGAGAATTTTTTAAACAAGTGGAACAACAAATCGATGTTTCTCTTTACTTTCTTCTTTCTCAAATCAATTTAAAAAATAATCATTTAGAATGGCAAGAATCCAAAACACTGGCAACAGCAAATGCTGGCAAGGATGTAGGCTAATAGGAATTCTCATTCGTTGTGGTTAGGGATGCAAAATGGTACATACAGCCACTTTGAAAGATAGTTCTGTAGAGCTTTGAATACTACTAGCCTAGTGTTTTTCATTAACGCACTGCACTTTCCCATGTGTCCCATTTATGGTATCTCTGAAAGGATAATGGTGTTGTTGGTTATTTAATCTGAAATCAGTGGAATGTTTTTTTTGACTCAAAGTATCAACTAATAAATCTATTTTAGGTATATTGGTTTACAAAATTTCTTCCTTGTTTTAAAAAATTATTTTCTTGATTTCTGTTATGTAAGTAAGGATTTTTCATTTGCTTTCCCACTTCATTCCAAATTTATGGTGATTTTTCCAATTATGTAAAATGGATGTGCATAAGTGTACAGGTAGGTGTTCATACATCTCGGTGATACTTAGTTTATTAAGCATACTTACTATTTATAAAGTTCAAGAGGCTAATAATTTCATATTTAAAAATCATAGAACTAATTTGATATGTCTGATTTTATTGTGAAACATGTTTATACCTTGAATATATGATTCATATTTCTGTATACCATTAATCACATTATTTAATTGTCCTTTTATTAGAGAGAGAAGATTCACGAGAGATGCAAGAATATTTGTCCTCCTAAAGATACCTTTGACAGGACTCTCTTACACACTCATGGTATGAATATGTGCAATTTGTAGATAATATGTACATGAATACATGCTGTTTGTAGCATAGCATAAATATTCATGAATAAAATTTTTATTTTGAGAACTTATTGGTTCTCACACCTATAATTTTTATTCCTAGTGAAACTTTTATAAATTACAACTACAATTTTTTGCTCAAAGCTTTTCAAGAAAAATCTTGGGTCTGATGGTTGTGTTGTCTTCAACAAATACTTATTTAAAATCTGGATATTTGATACTATGCTTGTTTCTTAAAAATAGATGAATAAGAAATATTCACCAAGAAGCTGATGGTCTCTTTAGTAATGTTAAAAAAATAATAAACTGAAAATTGCAGCACTGTATATCAAGCAGTAAGTTCAGCATGGTAAAATTGTATAGAGCTTTTAGCCTTAGAAGATTTCCTAGAATTGATGATGATTGCCTGTGTTTTAAACTCGCTATTGAGAAAGATTTATGTGAGGAAAGGTGTTACAGGAAGAGGGCACAGTTTGTATAGAGTCAAGATAAAAAATTAGCATGTTCAGGGGACTGCAAGAGTTCAGTTTTACTGGTAACAAGAAAAGCTGACAAATAAGCAAGAGTCAGATCATGTGCATGTATGCCATGCTAAGGAATATTTCTTTTCTTAAAGCAGTATAGAACTATAGAATCTTGTAATTAAACATAATCAAATTTATGGTTATACATTTCACTGTGAAACAGTTGGGGATGATAAATTTTTGGATGATGATAAAACTGAAAACAAGGAGACAGTTGGAGGGAGGACTTAGTTGGTGACGGAACAAATTAATTCAAAACTCCTAGGTTTCTTGTGTGGGCAGCTGGTACAATTTAGCGAGAAAGGCAATATAAGAGGAGGAATTTTGGGGGAGATGGAGACTGGTTAATTGTACAATACTTTTGCAAAGAAGTTGTCTGGTATGCAACCAGGAGCTCAGGAAAGAGATCTGTGCTGGAGACTCAGGTATAGTAGATGTTATCCAGACAATATGCTAGATAATATCATGGTAGTTGAGTCCAAGGGTATGGATAGGATCATCCAGGAAGGATGTAAATAATGAGAGGAAAGAACTGATAATAGAACACAAAGGAGCTGTCACATTTAAGGGACAGATAGAACATGAGGTACTTGTGAAGGAGTAGTAAAAGAGATAAGAATCAATAAAGAGAGTGCTCCAAGTGAGAATGATTAGCCTACAATGTCAAAATAATTTGGTTTGTACATTCTTCATGGAATTGGTAATTTAGGAGATTTTAGGGGATTACATTTAAACTGGAGTGGTGGTTACAGAAAACTTAATACTATATATTAATGTATGAGTTCAAGAGAAAGAAATGCAGACTATCAGTGTAGATGTGACTTGAAGATCTCAGATATAGGATATAGACTCTAGAGGGAGCAGAGTGGAAGCATGTTTTTGTATGGCCTGGACTAGAGGAGGCAAGAGAGGCGTTCGCCATAATCATGAGAGTGAGTGCTTGCTTTTAATTTTACACCTTCTCCCTTGCCTCAGTCTAGTCTGGGCCCAATGATTTTCTTTCTTCCTTCCCTTTCCTTCCTTCCCCTTCCTCTTCTTCTTCCCTTTTCCTTTCCCAGTCCCTCCCCTCCCCTTTCTTCATCTCTTTCTCTATAGAATAGAATATGTTTATATATGCACAGGGGAAAATGCTGTCAGGGGGAAGAGGTTGCAAATATGGAGAGGGGCAGGGTTATTGATGAAGCAAGCTCCCAGAAGAGCCAGGAGGGGATGGGTTGCTTTTGGAAAGGAAGGTACCTTGTTTGAGACCTTATTGGTGAGATGAAGGTCAAGTAGGCTCAGTTGCAGATAAATTTGTAGATGATACAAACTAAAATGTTTAAGAAAAGTAATGTATTTTTAAAATCTTTGATCAAAAGAAATTCTGGAAGGGGTAATGGATGTTTTCAACAACAATAAAGCAGTATTTCTATTTTAGAATTTAATTTATTTTTAAAAATTACGTAGCATGCCAAACTTAATCTCACTGAACTTAAAATGATAGCATCAAGCTTTCTCTGTAGCTAATTATTATAGACTGATTCATTATAAACTAATCATTCTTACTTAAAATGCATTTAGTTGTTTAATTGCTACTATACAAATTGATTAAAATTATTTGAGCATATACCTTATTCTGTGCTTTGCCTACTGCTCAGGATATAAGAGGTGCTTGATAGATACACATCAAACAAAAGAAATTTAAGTGGTTATTTGGTTGTGACCTAGTACAGTATTAAATCTTGCCTAAGTATATTTTATGGAAGTAAAATGAAAACAAGTTTAAAAAATCATATTTTCCCATTTTCTTTTTTTTCATAGATAAATCCAGGACAGATCTGGAGCAAGTACCTAAGGTACTTATGGGGATACAGATAATAATAAGCTATAAATCCAATTTTATATGAATATACTCCAGGGGGAGATAAACATCTTAAGTAAATAATTTTTGCTGATTATGAAATAGATAAGTATACATGGTATACTTGTGTTCAGAGATGGGGTGATTAATTCCTGTGTCATACTCAGAGACATGTTTGCCCCTTTGATTGAGTTGAATAGGAAGATAGGCAAGGGAATTCTAGCCCAGAAACATGTATAAAGATACTTAAGCATAAAAGGGTATGGGAGTTAGTTGAATACTGCTCAAATTTAACTTGTAAAGAGTAGGAGTGGCAAGATAATAAGAGGTAAATAGGTCCAAAAAAATGAAGAGCTTGCGGTGCCTTTCTACAGAGTTTTTGGTTTGTGGATCATGGGAATCCATTGAGAGATTCAAACAGAGAAGATAATTCAGTTATATTTACATTTTAAAGGGCTATCTGACAACAGTATATTAGAGTGGGAGACATTAAGCGTCCATTTACTGTAATACAGAGAAAATGAAGAGTTGCTTTGATGAAATTCTGTGGAGGTAGATGAGAGAGGGGATTCAAATAATATTTAGGAAATACAGTAAGTAGGGCTTAGTATCCAGATGGATATGCTATGTAAGAGAAAAAGAGTAGGCTTTTCATAAAATTGAATTTGTTTTGATTTTAAATTTTGTGTATGTCTAATCTAAGAAAACCAATTTTAAAAGAATTTTGAGCAGGAGCAAGAAGAAATATATGTATAGAGAAATTGATAAATTGCAATAAAAATATCCCACTATCTGTGGGAAATAATATGGAAATTTTAGAATGAGTCTGATATCTCCCTTTGGTATATGTCCAGTGGGACAGCTTTAGTGCATTTGATCAATTTGTAATGAAATGATCATCTCCATTGGTAAAGGTAAAAAAGAACTGATTTTTCTATCTTTCATGAGTGTGCTTAGTATGATGATACTTTATTTCTACATTTTTTTATACAGATTTTTATGTAAATAACTCAGCCTTGTTACCACTTGCTTTTGCTGTTTATGCTGAGATCCAAATTATTGTTTGATGGTCTTACAATATTAGAGGGGATAATGGATGTAAAGAAAATGTTTTTCTAATGACGGTAAATGCATTTTTTTAATAGATTTTTATGAAACCAGATTTTGCCTTGGATGATTCTTTAACTTTTAATTCAGTTTTACCGTGGTCTCATTTTAATACTGCTGGTGGAAAAGGAAATCGTGATGCAGCTTCCTCAAAGTTGCTACAGGAAAAGGTATTTTCTTTTTTACTTTTTCCATGTAGAACATTTTCTTTTAGTTAAATGGTGCTATTTGATGTGGGTTCAGATATAGTTATTTAGTAAGCACTGCTTTTTAAATTTCATTTTGTCATTACAAATAATTATAAACCTTCAAATTTTTATTGAGAAAGTAATAGTATTTTGTTTCAATGGAGTACAACTTGTGCTGGTGAAAAGGAAAAGCTTATTGTTTGAGTACTGATTATTTGAAACAGCATTTGAAAAGTATATATTAGGTAACACATGTTTAAAATTGCCTTACATTTATCCCAAACAATATATTGGCCAATCTTATATATTCTTTGTGATTTAAAGCACAGAAAATCAACTTATCCTGAGATACTGTTTTTCCCCCATTTACATAGTAAGGGTGATTATTTTAAAGAAAAATATACCAGTGTTCCTATTGTATTTATAGCTTGCACAGCCAAGTCTTTTGCATGTTATTAGTCAACAGTGTTAATTTTTTTAACAGCGTTCTATATTTCAGAATTCAACATCTTGAACACCGTTTAAAATGTAGAACTTTACAAATATCTTAACTGACGTATCAAGAATATTTTAAAATTTGAACAGAAAGTAAAGACCTTTGTTCCTTTTTTTAATCCACACACTCAGTTTAGAGCTTTTCTAAAACTGAAAAGAAAACATTTTGTTTCAGTCTACTGACATCTGTTGGCAGTAGGAAAGCTTGTCTCAGGAAGTCAGTTCAATAAATTAGGTTCCATTGCTCCTCAGCAATGGAAGAAATAATGAATTTGAGTAGGATAGGAGAAGAAATGTAGGAAAAGAATCATTCCTCTTCTTACAGGTGTATCAGGGTGATCACCTAGTAAATTATGTAGTCGCTGAGGTGTACACCTAATACTAATATAATAAATAATGTCAATTATAATAGAAAAGTAAACCGGATTCTAAAATAAAAATTCACTTTTTTCCTTTGGCAACATTTTCACTTATAAAGATTTTTCTTGAGGGAGAATAAATTCATAAATCTGATGAAAACAATGGGTTTATGGACATAGACTCACTCCCAGACCACTTTTTTACATTCTAAGTATGTATCCTGGTAAATACCTTAAAAGAGAAAAACAACAAAAGCTATTAGAAATCTCATTGATCTGTATAGTTACTTCCAGGAATACTTTAAAAATTGTTTCCTTTATAGAATTTTTAATAAATGATTTATGAGAATATTAAGCCTTTGAAAAGAATAAATCGATGGAATATTGATAAATTGCTGAAATCTTTAAAATTCAAATGAAACAATTTTCTCTTGCTGAATGTTTAAAGTGACAAAATGTTTTGAAGACTCAGACTTCTTATATTTACATTCTGGCTCCTTGTCATTTTGATTTCTTGTTAGAAAAGCAATAGAAGACATTCTAAGAGAGCAGTTTCAAACTCACCTTATGATTGACAGCTGTTTTATCTTGCTTGCTTTAGAGCAAGGGTGACAAACACACAAGGCCTGGGGGCCAAATCCGGCCCTCCACCTTGTTTTTACCTGCCGGCACCTTGTTTCTACTGGGCTTGCTTAACTGTTAAGGAGTGGTTACATTTATACGTTCTAAAATTATATTTGGCCCTTTGAAGGTACCTGGTGAAAATGAGTTTGACTCGTGTGTTTTAGAGAAAGGGGATACCACAACCAGGACCAGAGAAATTTGCCCTTTGTAGTGCTACCCAAAGTGCTGATGAGTTACTGAGTTTTCACTAGAATGTAAATCATAGCATCGCTTCCTTTTAAAGTATTTTTACAAAAATAAAGCGATGCATTTGGCTTAGTGATGTACTTGATTTACTTTCCAGAAAAGTTCTGTATTTTATCATGGACCTGCCAAACAATTCACTGACTGGCAGCAGCATATAAACTGCCTTCTGAATAGCACTGTTGCTAAAAGAGTTACTCATTCCCAATTTACCATTCTGAAAATTGAGTCCATTTTCGCTTGCAATGTACCCTAGTACTTTTGTCCCCATGTTGCTTTTTAGGTAAATAAATAAACAGATATATTGAAGATGAAGAACAGCAGAAGGGTATAAATGCGAAGAGATTTAAACTGTGGGAAAATTACTTATTTGTGATCTATTTGATATTATTATAACTTACTGAAGGAGCCTTACTAAAGATACTGTGCCCATCATAGTTTTAAGGAAACAGGCTATGTGGCCAAATAATCTCTTTCAGTCTTGTGAGTCCTAAATGTTGAAAGTCCATTAACCCTTTAATACTGTGAATTCTCCTGAGATGTTCAGAAATAATGCCTAAATTTTGAGCTATAGGTTGAAGAATCGACAAGTAAAAAAGTGGGAAAGATATGGAAAGGCACATGCAGTTAGAAAGGAAGAAAAGACAACGTAAGTTTTAGAAGTCCATATTTGAAATGAAAAAACATTTTTAATTTATGTTACTCTAGGAATTAATTTTGGTAGTGTTGCAAGAACATATATGAACTAATTGTTTAAGGTACTTGCCAACATTTTAAGAGAAAAACTCATTGGAAATTCATGGAGTTTAACAAATTAATAAAGAAAAAAATTTGAAATGTAAAATAAGTAGCCTTAAAAATAGATCCAAATTAATTTTAGTACATTTTATAATTTGTGACTGGATCACCAATATGTCTTTGTAGATTCTTTAATATTTTGAAGCAGCATGGTATAGTAGAAACAACTTCAGTTTTAGACAGATGTGGGTTCAAATTTTAGTTTGCCATTTACCACATGAATTTTTTGAAGTGATTTAGTGTCTCTGAGTCTGTTTCCTCATCTATAAAATGGGAATAATAATACCTAAATTCCAAGATTGTTAAAATTAGAAAATGATGTACATAAAATATCAGTGCCTGGTACTTAGAAGGAGGAGGTCAATAAGATAATCATCTTTTAGTCAGATTAGTTATGTTTGATGTTGGTGATGTTGGGGGGTAAAGAAATCGTTCTGAAATTTTAGAATTTGTGAAACTGGATTATAATCTGAGATGACTGTGGGATACTCTTCCTAGAAAGTGGTTGCTGTTTGAAGGGCAATAATGGCAGGAACAGCAGAAGAAGGTAAATCACCTTCCTCTGCTCTGTTGCTTAACATTTATTAATCTTTGGGCTATACCTTTTACCTCCCTTCCATTTTGTTGTGTCCAATATCAGGGATCCCAGTAATCACACAGTTCACACAATGGGATTTAAAATACATACAGAAATCTTGTATCATTTTTGGAAAGTGTTTGGATAGTCAAGGAATGTATACTTATAATGCTCCATGGTTTTTTTCCTTCCCTTTTAAGCTGAGTCATTATCTGGATATTGTGGAAGTAAACATTGCTCACCAGATCTCTCTACGTTCAGAAGCATTTTTTCATGCAATGACCTCTCAACATGAATTGCAGGACTACCTCAAGAAAACTTCCCAGGCTGTAAAAATCCTTCGAGATAAAATTGCACAGATTGATAAAGTAATGTGTGAAGGATCACTACACATTTTAAGACTGGCACTTACCAGAAATAATTGTGTTAAAGTGTACAATAAACTGAAGTTAATGGCCACTGTACATCAGACTCAACCTACAGTACAGGTGTTGTTATCAACTTCTGAATTTGTTGGCGCGTTGGACTTAATAGCGACAACACAAGAGGTTCTACAGCAGGAACTTCAGGGCATTCACAGCTTCCGGTATGTCAGTTAAGTAAACCGCTAGAAATAATGTTAGAAATTTTTAAAGGATAAATTGTGGTGTGTAATATTAGCTGAAGAAATGTGAATATATTTAAATTTACATGGTTTTATTTTCTTCCAGACTGATCTGTTTAGTAATATTATCATTCTGATATTTTAATCTTAAACAAACAAAACCCATAAGGACCAATATTTATAGGGACATTTGTGTGGAGAAGCAAAATTAATGTTCTGGTAGATGAAATCAATGAAATCACAATTTTGAAAATAACATGTTGAAAATGTTGAAATAGTTTTTTGTCAAGATGGTAGATCAAGGTAGAGGAAGGAATACCAGTATATCTAAAATTAAGATTGTTTTAAAAGCTCTTGAAATAGGTTTTAAATTTAATAATTATTAAACTTTATTTCTGATTGTCAGTCTGTTTATCATATTACAAAAAAATTCCACGTAGTGTTAGAAAAGACTCAATTTCTTTTACGTTCTTATTTTGAAAATACCTTAAAGAGTTTTAGTTATTTTATGTGAGATTATAGCAAAATGTTTAATTTATAGGTAGAACAGATGCAAGCTGTCAAAATTTTATTCAGTTAAGTAGGCTTGCAATGTGTTCTTGTAAAAGTTTCTATTTGCCGAACCTATCGAAACCTTAAACCACTGGGTAGCTATAAAGATTTATGGAAGGTATGTGCTCTATAACTTAAAAGATATTTAATATAGTCTAGAAAACAGTTTCAAAATAAGTTTAATTGAATTATAAATTCTTTTTGACTATTACATAAGGATATGTAATTGGAACAGTTATTTGTGAAACATTTTTAAAAACTTATCCCAACTTTAATTATATAAATTATTGATTTATTCATTGAAAAAATGGTTTTTGATCACATATTACATGTCAGACACAAGACAGAGTACTGGAAAATATAGCCATGAACAAAAAGCAAAGATGCTGTCTGCTGTCACTGTTTACAATTTATTTGGCAGGAGAAGGGAGAGAGATCACTGGGTAGTTATGATACAGTGTAATGCAGCATGATGATGAAGGTACAGATTGCTGGTCAGCTCTAACCTTAGTGGAAGAAACTAATCATACTTGTATGTTTATACAAAAAGTTTGAGCCTCAAACCTCTTTGAGAATCTATTGAAAGCTGTACTTAGACCTTCTTTTCATAAAAATAACCCTGTGCATAAATTTTACAAGCAATTTTGGTTAATTCAAAGTACTTTGAAATCTACTTTGGATTTTCCAGCATGGAACCCAGGGTGACTAAATGATTTTTAGTTTCCTTTTCACCACTGATAATTTAAATATTTATTTTTTGTAAATGGATGTGAAATATATTTTTAATATAAAATATTTTCTCACTACTTTAGGAAAAATAGACTTCTGTAATGATAGAATTGGGATCCAATTCTACAGAGTACTTTATCCTCTGAATAGGACCGTGTTGAGGATAGTTGAAAATTAAAAGCTTGCCTGCTAAACACAAGTTCTAAAATTGTTCTAATTTTTACCCTAAAGGTCATGCAATTTTTAAACTTTTATTTTCCTTGACTCACATTTATGTACAATAATATTGATAAAAAGTATAATTATCCAAAGCTATCTAGAAAATATTTAGGAAGTAGGTTGATTTGCATTCCCAGTATGTTTTATTAAAAGACAGAATGAAAATTTTATAATTATTTATTTTGAGCCAAGGAAGATTATACCTTTTATTTTCAACCTTCTTATTGTTTGTACTTTAACTCAAAGGAAAATATGTTCTTTACAAGGTATACAGTAAGTCCTCACTTAACATCATTGATGGATTTTTGGAAACTGACTTTCAGCAAGATGATATGTAATTAAACCAGTTTTGCCATAGGCTAGTTGATGTGAACTAGAGTTAAGTTTCTATGGCATACTTCTGGTCACAGAAACATCATCAAACTTAAAGGCCCCCAAACACTTCTAATAGTAAACATTGAAATAAATGTGAGCTCTAATAACATTTAAGAAAGATGAATACAAACAGCAAGATAATTATTTTTCAACCTGCTTATTCCAATTCAGGGCATTTCAGGTGGCTGGAGCCTCTCCTAGCAGCTTAGAGAGCAAGGTGGGATCCAACCCTGGACAGGACATTCTTCCATCTCAGGTCACATTAACACTCGCTCACCTACTCAGTCAGACTGGGGCAATTTAGATATGCCAGTTCACCACACATGCACATCTTTGAAATGTGGACGGAAACTGAAATACCCAGGGAAAACCCATATAGACATGGAGAGAACGTGCCAAAATTATACAGACATTGGCCTCTGCTGGGAATCATTTTCTTTTTCTTTTTCTTAACATTATAATGAAGGGGTTTTGAATGAAAGGATGTTATTCAGGGACCTGTTGTATATGATTTTTTAAAGGACTTTAAAATATTCTCATTGTCTACATTTTGCTTAAATATCTTATTATTTTTATTAGAACCTACACATGTATCAAGGGTGTTTATTCTTTATATGAAACATTTCTGTAAAGCTTTCTATCAAATGTCAGTTCCAGTATGGTTATTACTGTATAAAAGTTTAGTATCAGAACTGTGTTGAATTTCTAACTTCTGATACACATCTTCACATGCAAATTATTTAAAACAAATATTGTTAAACTTTCTAATGAAGGAAGAATACTGTGTCATAGTTGAAATAGTTTTAAGGCTGATGTATTGCAACCCAGTTTTTGTTTTTGTTTAAATCCTATCTGATGATTTACTTTCTTGACTTTATCATTCTTTTTGCTAAAAAGTTGTTAAATGCCAACGTCTTGTACTTTATTTTGTTGCTTCACAAGTATTTTTAAAGCCATTTAACTTTTATTTGGACTCTGGATTTTTGTCTAATCAATTAGGATAACTATTTTAGATTTCTTGTTTACTGTAAGCATTAGTGGTATAATGTGTGTTCTTAGTTTATTAATATGATTATATTCTCCCAATAGAAGATAAGAGATATTGTACTTGAATTTCACATACTTTTCTCCTGTTTTTTCATACCAAAGAACAAATTTTAGTCATATTTGTGGGACATATTTTTGAAAAGCACAGGGTCTTATTTAAAATAAGAAATCTGTTTTTCAAACCTTTATCTGAAAGACAAACACATACAAACAGAGACATTGATTTGTTGTTTCACTTATTTATGCATTCATGGGTTGATTCTAGTATGTGCCCTGACTGAAGATCTTATCAGGAAACTTGGTGTATTAGGATTATTCTCTAACAAACTGAGCTACCCAGCCAGGGCCAAAATAAAGAGGCTTTCAATAGAACCAACAACTCTATTAGATTAATTTGTTAATAATCTTTCCATTTGATCTTAGTCCACATTTGTTTTCAGCTATATATTTTTTCCAACACTTTTAAAGGGGACTTTGATATCACAATACTCCAGTAGTCAAATGACTACAATTGCAAATCTATTTAAAAACAATTTGTGTATGATTTTTCTGAAAATACATATTTTCTAGTCAGTGGTGGTAAAAAATGCTTATGTGTTTTTCCTCATTCTATCTATATTTTTTACCTTGACATTATATTCTGTATAATGTTTTTATGACTTCTGAACTCCCAAAACCTTTTGTTTATATTTTAATTAACTTTATTAATATTCTTCCATATTTTGTCATTTGTGATTTTTAAAAAAGAATTTTTATAATGGGCCCTAAATATCTTGGGCAAGAACTATGTCATATTAATATCTATTTATGGAATCCAAATGATCCAGAGTATTATCTAATTTATATTGTTTCTCTGTGTCATTATTGTATTCTTTTTTCCTTTTTTTTACTTTTCATAATCACTGTCCTTAATTAACCATTTATATAATTAACCATTTATAGTTTATGTATGACTAGTTCTTTAATCCTGGTTTAGTATTAAAACTCTAAGAAAGAGCTTTATACAATAAAAAGCTTACCACACCCCATCCAAACCAATTCAGATAGACTTCCTAGAGGGTAAAGTCTTCCTAATGACTCCTTTGACTCTAAAGTGAACTGGAATTGAAAAGCCTGACTTTAAGTTACCATTGGGTACTCTACCTTTTCAGGATTTGGAATTAAAGTGGTAACATTTCTTACATAATTTTATTCTTTTCAAAACAAAATTTTCAACTAAACATCTTCCTATTCAAAGAGGGCTCTACTAATGTGTTAGGAGTATCATGTATCTGTTATTAATGTAAATATCCCAGTTTCCCTTTTCTGAATGTGGACACTAATTTACACAGTGGGAAATTTTGTCTCATTGAGTAATTCATAATAATTAAAATGAATCTTTTGTGCATTTGTTGAGCTTTATAATTTTAAGAAGTTTCAAATGATTTTACTGCCTCAATTGTTGAAAAATTGGACAATTTGAATTATTAGGACATAAATAATTTTAACCATTACTCATGGGATGAAATTCTGCAATTATCAAAAATGTATGGTAATCAGTGTAACAAAATATATCATTTGTGATCTATACTAATTTAAAAATGTCGCTGCAGTTAATGATGTTCAAATGTTTATTAAGAAGATGTAATACAGAAAAGACATTATAGGTCTGAAAATGTATTTGAATTTTGATATCTTGCAGGTTTTAACATAGAAATCTTCAGTTACCTTGAAATTCAAGGATGCGTTATTGTTGTTTGCTCTTTCTTATTGTAAAGGTTTATATAGAAACTCTGTACCACTGTGAACTTTTTTTCTTATTACTTACTACCACCCTTACTCTATTACTACTACCACTATAAGACCTAAGAACATTTAAAACATTCTTTGATACTCTGTACCAGGTACCGTGCTAAGTATATATTGCATGTATTATATGATTTGGCCTCCCCTATCCTTCAATCTCTATGAAATCAGTAATCTTACCTGAATCTAATAGATAAGGAAACTGAGGTATAGAAAGGCTTAGATGACTTGCTCCAAGTCATACAGCAAGTTACAAAACAGGAGAGTTGAGATTCAACCTAGGTCTCATCTGACCCAAGAGCTATGTATGCTTTTTAATGTATTTGAGGATTTATATGATCTCAAATAGATCACTTGGAACATCAGTGCTAATTTTATAATATGATAGATATAAAACTTTGGGCAATTAAGTTACAAGTTTGCCAAGCCAGGACCTACCATGGTAATTGGTTTTAAGATAAACATAATGAAAGTAGTTTGTTTTCTAGTCAGAAGCCTTTTTTTTTAAAGAAAAGAAACAGTGGAAAAATTCAATTAATTATATGTTTCAGTTTATTATACTTTCATTGATCTGAGGTCACCTTATGATTCCATTTAAGGGATTTTTATTATTGAAAGTGTCAAAGGTATGTAACAAAGTCTTTGATCTTGATATAATCTATAATAGAGATCTCCAAAACATTATATTAAGAAAATATTCACAATGTATGCTCTGGGGTGAAGCCAAACCCAGACTTTTAAAATAAAATGTTAACAGCTTTATTATATTTTTGATAAGGTTAATAATGTGCAGGCCATTGTTTTTACATCTGTTGTCAAAGTAGTCAAGAATATAAAAACAATTAGAGCAAGAATGAATAGGTGAATCTTATAGAACATTTTAATGCTGGAAGTTTTGTTTAAAGATTTGTTTAGATAAATCTTTGTGTTTATGTTATATACCTGTGATTTTGTAATACTATTTGATGTTAGTATTGAAATTCATATCTGCTCTTTTTAATTATATTTATTAGATTTTAAAAGTAGTTAAAGAATGCATAAGATTTAAGGTTCTGGGCCCTGGCTGGTAGCACAGTGGATAAGGTGCCAGCCTGCGAACCCAAAAGTCGCTGGTTCGATTCGCAGCCAGGACACGTAACCAAGTTGCAAGCCAGGTCTCCAGCCAGGTCCATAGCTGGAGGCAGGTGAAAGGCAACCACACATTGGGAAAAAAAAAAGAGATTAAAGGTTCTCAATTATTTAAGACAGTATTGGTATCAAATAGAATCTCTCTTATAAATTATGCTGAAATTTCAGTTTTATTATTTTGATACCCAAACATCAGTAGATACAATCATGTTGACTATTTTTTCCTCAAGATTTTAATTTATTTTTTAGAGACAGGAGAAGGGAGGGATAAAGAGAGCAAGAGAGAAACATCACATCATTGTGTGTGGTTGCCTCTCACACGCCACCTACTGGGGACCTGTTCTGCAACCCAGGCCTGTGCCCTGACTGGGAATTGAACTGGTGACCTTTTGGCTCAGTCCACTGAGCCACACCAGCCAGGGCCATATTAACTTCTTACAGTAATTCTTTGATGGAATTTGTTGAAGACCATTTGTACCTGAAGGTAACAAATACCTGAGTGTAAACCTCTATTTGTAACCTAGTGTGTCTGATTTTCATAAAATTGAGAACCAAACAATGGTAAAATTATGGGTAGGATTTTTGTCCTACCTGTTACTACTTCAAAAAAAAAAAAACAACAAAACTTATTGAAATTCGAACATACTCAAAAATGAAAGAAATTATATGGAGAAAGTTGTATGAAGGTACATATACTGTATATTGCCTGGGAGTTACAAACTCATGGCCAGCTTTGTTTTCTCTGTGCCCCTCCTCCTGGATGGGAAACAAATTCAAAACATTGTTTCATTTTATTCCTAAATATTTCATTACGTATCTTGGAGAGAAAAATATTTTTAAAAACAACTCTGTATATTTTCAAATAGCTATTGAGTTATTTAGATTATCCTTTCTCAAAATTACGTTTTATAGTGTGCTGAAATTAGGATCCAAATAATATGTATACATTGCAATTGGTTGATATATTTCAGTTGTCTTGATATATTGTTCTTCATTCTTGTGTATTCTCCCTTTCAAAATGTTTATTGAAGAAATTGAGTTACTTGTTTTGTAGAGCTTTCTCAGTCTTTATCGCCACATTCCCATATTTAGTTTGGTGTTTTTTGTTTTTTGTTTTTTGCCTGTGTTTTATCTAAATGGGTAGTTATATTTAAATGCTTGACCAGATTTAAGTTTTACTTTTTGTCAAGAGCACCTAATAGGTAGGATGTGTATTTCAACCAAGAAGCATATATCTGGTTGACTCTCTTAATGTGCTATTAGTAGCCATTTGATGATCATTGCCTAGATTTATCATCTCATTATGAGTTACAAATCATGATACTGTAATTCTGTACTTCTTTATTCATTTACTAACTGGAATATTTCTGTATAACAGTTACGTACTAACTCTGAAGTCTAGTTTTTATAAGTATAGGCAGAATAAATTCTAGACTCTTTTCCCTTACTTAGAACATTTTTTAGACATAATTTGAAAATTTATCATCTTCTAAAATTGATTAATTTTTAAAAAACAATTTTATAAACACATGAATTTATATGCATTTGAAGTGTTTAAATTCTTTGCTGTTTTTATTTTTATGAGTGTTCAAATTATGTTTTCTTTTGTAGGAAACTCCTTCAGCTCATGCTTAAGTCCTTTTGACATGATTCCATGAGTAAACAGTGGTTGTTTTTTCACTTTGTATTATGACAGGATATTTATATTACATATTTTCTGTCCGAGACTTGCAATCTGCTGTGTCTCCAAAAAGCTCTAGTTTCTTTTTTTTTTTTTAAGATTTTTATTTCATTATTTTCAGAAAGAGGGGAAGGGAGAGAGGCAGAGAGGGAGAGAGACATCAATGTATGGTTGCATTTTACCTGCCTCCAGCCACAGACCTGACTGGAGACCTGGTTTGCATCCTGGTTATGTGCCCTGGCTGGGGAATCGAATCTGCGACCTTTGAGTTCGCAGGCCAGTGCCTTATCCACTGTGCTACCAGCCAGGGTAGGAGCTCCATAGTTTCTTTTAGCAGGAAATGTTATTTAAAAATTGCAATCTGGGAACCAGAGGTAATTTGTAGTAGACAGAACCAGAAAATAATTTTCCCTTTATAAAGAAAAATAGCTGTCACTGGTTTGATTCCCAGCCAGGGTACATAACCAGGTTGCAAGCCAGGTCTCAAGCCAGGTCCATAGCTGGAGGCAGGTGAAAGGCAGCCAGCCTTACATTGATGTCTCTCTCTCTCTCCCTCTCTGCCTCTCTCTCTTCCCCTCTCTTTGAAAATAATAAATAAAACCTTAAAAGAAAATCTGACTTTGTATTGATAGTTTCAACTTAAATTCAGGATTATAGAGTTTTTACTTATTCAGTCTTACCTATATATCCTTTTGAACAGGCTGAAAACTGTGGTTCCTAATGATGTCAGCATAATTACTTACTTGTTTTATCCCACAATATAAATAGAATGCTCTGAGAACTAACAATGTGATTAATACAAACAGGATTTCTTTTCCTTTAGGATATATCCTTTATTGAATGAATAGATAAATTACTGTGATTTAAAGTCAGTTGAAATAATTCCTTTTTGGGTAGGTTTACCACTAACTCAATATACAGTTAAGTTCATTTTTCTCATTTGCTTTTGATATATAAGGATTAATCTTTTAAGATGTAATGCTGTTTTATAACTATGTTAAATAGTTACATGGTTCCAAAATCAAGTTTATGAAATAAAGGATATTCAGAGAAATTTAACTTCTGTCCTGTCTCCTTCCTCTTTACCTACCTCTGTAAGTCACCATTTTACAAAGTTTTAGTTAATACTTTTCTATCCATTCATTCCCTCCCATCTGTTCCTCATCTTAGATAAGCATTAGCATACTGTATATTTTTCCACCTTGCTGTTTTTACCTTACAGTATACTCTGGAGATGACTTTACAGTATACATTCTCAGTGGAGGCTGAGGAGATCACCCTATAGGGGCAAAATTGGTTCTTGAAGGGTAAAAGAAATCTTGAATAATACAGTGGTTTGTAGCCCTCCAAAAGGCCATAGAATGAAAACAAATATACAGTAGTATATCTGTGATATTAAAATTTCATGGGGAGGGTTTTTTATTAGGAATACAAATATCTAAAAAGGCTTCTTAGGGTGACAGTAGTGAAAGAGGTGGAGAAACTGCTTTGTAACAGTATACAGTATATAAATTGGTATTCTAGAATTCTTTTAAAAGTGTATAGTTTCTGTTACGATTATTTCAGCTAGCCCCCATTGGTTAACATTTGGGTTGTTTCTATTCCTTTGCAGCTAATAACAGTGCTGCAATGAACATACGTTCTTTTGTATTTTTACCAGTGTATCTTTGAGACAGATTCCAAGAAGTGAGATTCCTAGGTCAAAGGCTAATTGCCTATGTAATTCTGCTAGACACCAACAAATTCCCCTTGTGGCAGTGTTTTAGTTTATACTAGTAGATATGTTGTAATAATTGTGAGATGTTGGTACCATTTGAGAATCTTAATTAATCTTCTAATTAACTGTAAGAAATAAAATTTTCATATTGGGAAATACAAATTTATACTTCATTTTGCTTTTCGGATTTTTCAAAATTCATTATGCTACTTAGCATATGTTGTTTATAAAAGAAGAACTATGGATTTGTCTAAAAGGGCACATGTTTTAAACTACTTTTTGTTAATGTGATATAGCTGGTCTTAGTAAAGATGGTTGTTAACATTAAGGGTTTGTTTTTTAAGTAAATAGAGGTGCATGTGTATGAATATGTTTTTAAATTTAATTATAAATGTGTAAATTTATGATTAAGATTAAAGATTAAATTTAAACATTTAAATATGAATATTTTAAAATTTCCTCCAAAGGTAGGACTTTTAAAAAGCTTTTTATACTGGGGTATAAACAGATTTCCTATTGGTGTATATTACTTAATTTTTGGAATACATCGGACCAACTAGATTACCTCGGTTTCTTTAGTCCATGGTTTCTATAAAGCTATTAGCCCTGACTGGTATGACTCAGTTGGTTGGACGCCATTGCAGAGAGCAAAAGGTTGCTAGTTCAATCCCGGTCAGGGCACACACCTGGGTTGCTGGTTTAAGTCCCTGGTCAGGGTGCATTCAGGAGCAGCTGATCGATGTTTCTCTCCTTCCCTTTCCCTCTCTCTAAAAGTAAGTAAGTAAATAAATAAAGCAAATTAGATTCTGTACCAAATATGCCTTTGTATTTGAAGGTACTTATCCTTAGTGCCCTGCAGAACAGTGACTATATGGGATCATTCTTGTCATTTGGACAGTGCATGCTTTTTCAAAAAGTTCCCAATAGTGATACTTCCCTTTACCACCCTTACAACTTTGCCCAGATTAGATTCCTTCTCACTTTAATCCTAGCTAAGATCTGCAAATATTAGAGGTAGATTAAAAACAAACATTTTATTATAAAAAGTTTCATGAATAGATTGTAGTTCAGTGTTTTTGTATTTTTAGTCTTGTGTTCTAGTGACTTTCAGTTTACTGACTTGAGGGATATTGCACAGTCACTCAGACTGATCATGACAGCGATTGAATTGAGCCAATCTGTCTCTATAAACAGTTCTTCAGGTACTTATTTGCACCCAGAGCAGGATCTGGCATGTAGTAGGTGCTTGTATTTACTGAGTAAATGAGTGGCTTGGAAGCTACTGGCATTGATATTCAGTAAATGGTTAATGAAGAAAGGACTTCTCTCTTGCTATCTCCCCCCTTATAAAATCAATTAAAAAAAAAAAGTGAAAGGACTTAGAATATCTGAATATTTTATCTGTAAAAGTAAACAAAAAAAAAAAAAAACAGTCATGAAATTTCTAGAGCCAGGTTTACTGTGATACCTTTATCTGGCAGTTAGAAAAATAGAATTTGGGAGGTGATGTGAAACTATTGCAGTTATTTTTGTTAAGTTAAATAATTCCACTTTACTAAAGCATCACATTATTGCACAAGTACTGTTAGAAGTTTTGCCTAGTAGTTCCCTTAATTGTGGAGTGAATTTGGATTTTTAATGACTATATATAACATTTTCTTCTTTCTAGGCATTTGGGATCACAGCTTTGTGAATTAGAAAAACTGATAGATAAAATGATGGTTGCAGAATTTTCTACTTACTCTCACAGTGACTTAAATAGGCCACTGGAAGATGACTGTCAAGTTTTAGAAGAGGTATGTATTTTGAACTGTGGAATAAAATTAATGTTACTGCTTAATGCTAATTCCTAACATCCTTAGTTTAGAACATATACTCAGATTACAGTGACAAAATTACATTAAATTTCAAGCTCTGTTTGACCTTTGAAGTCCATCACTACTTTAGTATGTACCATAATTTTTTATTATTCTGTGAAATTAGAAAATAAATAATTTTATAGCTTAATTAGAATTTGGAGTTAAAATGGGGTCTTTGTGTAGCTTACAAACCAAATTCAGAATATAGATATAGGACAAATTAACATATATTTATATGTATACACATATTGGAGTATATCTTTTTTAAAAAGTGATCATTAGTATATAGTAACTCATCAATCATTCATTAGTCATTCACAGAACATCTGTTATGAACATGTTTTATGTATATGCATATACAGATATATCATATCCAGGCTTTACTTATCTGGTCACTTCTCAGTGCCGATTACTGCCAAGAACTGTATCTCTTCACAGTTCCACAGGTAATACAAGTCATCATTCCAGTCTTCTAGAGCACTAATTAAAAAGCATATGGATTATGGAATATTTATTGGTCATCAGGGTTTGCAAAGGATATTTTCTAGCTACTTGAAACTAGGGCAAAATATACTCTTTTTTTTTTTTTTTTTTTTAAGTTTTTTTTTTTATA